>JAJMZR010035194.1:0-16252 GCA_023807225.1 Epidinium caudatum
AAAAAAATATTGATAGAAGACTTTGTTTCAATAAAATTATGATTTTTTATTATTTGGAGTCAAACTGAATATAATATTTTTTAGTTGTAACAGAATTTAAAATTCAAAAAAAATTGGTCTTCAAAAAGATAATAGTCTATAATATTTATTCTTTATTTTAATGGATAAAGATGAAAGAATGGAAAAAGAGGATAACATTAAAATAAATGAAGAAAATGAATATCATTTTATTTATTTTATAGTAAGCCATGAAAAAGACAAAAACTATAAAATATATCTATCAAATGAATATGAACTTGCAAATACATTAGAAGTTATTGATAAAAAAAATTTATTTATGAAAAATTGCATTTTAGTAGCTTCAATATATCGTTTCCAATTTCTGAATTCATTTTCTTCATTTGAATTCAATGTTTTTATAGAAGATGAAAATAATAATAAAGATAGTTATATCATTAAAATAAAGGATTCTAATAAAGATTTTTATGAATATAATTTCAAATTAGAAAATTTTGGTATTATTAGATTAAATTATGAACAACAATTTGGAATATATGTAGATATTTTAAGAAATAAATATGGAAAAAAAAGAGATTCAAAAGAAAATGAAGAATTGATTTTATCAAGCCAATTAATATTGGAAAATGACAGATATCAATATAGTTTCTTGTTTTATTTTTTAGTATATTCAGAAAGTTTAAGCACTCGACAAGGATATAATCATCTATTATTATTTAATTCTAATAAAATGAAAGGACTAGGAGAAATATCAGAAGAAAAATTATCTGAAATAAAAAAAGAAATAAATTCTTTAATGGATAATACTAACAAAATTAATGTTAAGAATAGCAATTATCGACAAATAATATTGGAATTATATTTCACTCTTGTTTATTTTTTTAATTTTAACTTCCAAAAGGAGAAATTAAAGGATATGTTTGAGAATAATACAATTAGAGATTCTTTGTATAATAATTTTGCAAATTCAAAATTCGTCTTCAAAGATTTATATTTGGAAATAGAATATATGAATAAATTAATAGAAAAAGCACAAAATTTTAATGATATTTTAAATTTGCTTTATTTTCTTGGAAATGACTGCCTTCAGTTTCTCAAATTTATAAATTATAATAAAAATTTAATATTAGATGATTTTATAAAGTATGAAATAATAATGAAAAAGAAAAGCAAAAACAAAAACATAGAAGATATTCCTTTAATAGAAATTGATAAATATGTTAAATTTAAAAAAGAAGATGATGTGTCATTGATAAAAGAGCAAATTGATTTATTAATTAAAAATGAAAAAAATGCTAATAAAATGTTTGTTAAATTTTCTCCTTTGATTATTCAAAAATACAATCAATTTAATGAAGAAGAAAATCTAAATAATCTTGAGCACATAAAACATATAATTAACTCGATTCAATCAATTGATTCTTCTTTTGAATTATTTTCTGTGAATTATATATATTTTATTGAAAGCCATGAAAAACAAAGAAATGTGAAAATTAATTTGTTTAGTAAAAAAGTTATGATGAATAATATTTATTCAATTGAAGCATATGAAGAAGATCAAATATATATTATATCAATATATAGAATTAGAATAATAAAAGAAATATTTGAAAAAAGAAATAAAGATTTAAAAACTTTTCAATTTTTAATTAATTTAGAAGATGAGCAAAAAAATAAATTTCAAAGGTTGACAGAAAAAATTAAAAAAGGAAATGATTATTTTTTGTTTTTTTTTGATTTTGAACCTATAAAGCAATTTTTTAGAGATATTATGCCTCCTAAAAATTGTTATCTTACATATGCACAACAGTTTGATTTATTCCTAAAAGTAATTAAAAGTAAAATTAAAATAAATGAAGATGAAAAAATAAGATTATATAGAATCTTAATTGAAACTGCCCAAAAATATATATCATCTTCCCAAAAATATGATTTTCAATTATATATGACTGTTTTAGTAGAAGCCATTAATTTAAAAGATTTATTACTTGAACATTTGAGATTATTTGAATCAGATAAATTAGGTGATATGACTTTAAGTGAAGATAGTTTAATAGATAGTGAAAAACAGATAAATAAACTTATTATAAAATCAGATATATTAGTTGAAGATTTAAATTTCAAAGAAAAATTTATGTTTTATGATAAATTAAGTAATTTATCATTATTTTTTTACTTTTTTTGCCAAAAAGATAAAATATATAAAATATTTGATATTAATATAATAAATTTGCATTTATATCATGCTTTATTAAAAAGATTTATTATATTTAAGAACATTGTATTGCCTATAAAATATATCAAAGAGATGCTTAAATTTACTTCTAATTACCAAGAATTAGTTTTTTGTATTTCTTGCAATAAAGATTTTTTGGAAGTTTTGAAATTGATAGATGAAAATAAAGATAGAATTAAAAATAAATATGATTTTGATGAAAATGTTATAGAAATTGATAAAATTGTTGAACCTAAAAAAAATGATAATCTTGATGAAATATTTAAATTGATTTTAAATTTACTTTTTTATGAAAAAAATCAAGAGGTTTACTTTTTATCTTTTTCTCCTTCTGTATTTGAAAAATATTTTGAACTTAATGCTAAAAT
Organism: Epidinium caudatum; assembly: GCA_023807225.1. Lineage (NCBI taxonomy): Eukaryota > Ciliophora > Litostomatea > Entodiniomorphida > Ophryoscolecidae > Epidinium > Epidinium caudatum. Next base: position 2,623 of record JAJMZR010035194.1, read on the forward strand.
GAGTTTAAATAATTGTATACAATTAAATAATATAATATTTATATTAAGAGAATATAATAATGATTTCAAATTGAATAATAATTTGAATAAAGAAGTTTTAAAAAGAGGGTTAGAATTTTCAAGAATGAAAAATTTTGAAAATCTAGAATTATTAGAATTTATCCAAAAAAATACATATTATAAAGAATATAATTATGAAAAAGCAATATATCGTGATATTAATATATTAACTGGAATTAAAATTGAGACAATAGATGAAAAATTTAAAGAAAAATGGAAGGATATAAATTGGATATTAATATTTAAATCTCAAGAAAAATTACTTTTTGAATATATTTGTTCTTTTCCAAAAAATCTTAATCAATTTAATTTATTATTTGAGTTGCTATATGAAGATAAAAAATATGAATATTATAAATCAGATATTCTATCAAATATTCAAAAAAAATTATTAATACAATGTAGAAAAAGTTCAAATGAAGAATTATATGGACAAATTGAGCTTTTTATAAATTTTATTATTTATTTGGATACAAATAAACTAAATGTAACAAAATTTATTAATGATTTAGAAAGTCATACTAATATAGATTTTGTTGTTAAAATTTTGACTGAATTAATGGCAAATAAAAAGGAATTTTTAAGCCAAAATTTAATTCAAATAATAGAAAAATATTTTGCCAAAAATAATGAGAGAATAGATCTTTATATTTTTTCATTGTTGTTACAATATGGAATTAGAAATGATAAAATTTTATCATATTTAAATAAAAACAAAATAGAAGAAAAGGATGTTTTTGAATTAAGGGAAGAAGAATCTGATAAATTTAAATTATTAAAGATATTAATAGATAATAATTATATTTATGATTCTAAAATATCCAGAAGTGAATATTACAAACATATTTTTAACAAAGCAAAAGAAATACTTCCAAAATTACCTCAAGGACAATTTTATTATAGATTAATTAAACAATTTTATATTAGTAAAAAGGAAAATATTTTATTTAATAGAATAAAATTGCTTACTTATCTTTTTGGTGAACAATATTTTGAAAAGTATTCAAAATCTATTAATGATTATATATTCTGGGCTGATAATTTTATATTAAATTTAGAAACAATACAAAAATATTTTGAATATTTTTTGCCAAATATTAAAAAGAATGAAATTAAAAAATTATCAGATGGAATTGTTGGGCTCAAAACAAAAACATTAAAAGGAATCATTGATAGTAATAGAGAATACCAAGACTATTTAAAATATCTAAATGATGCAAAAGTAAGAAACAATTATTTAAATAGTAAAATATTTAAATTTTTACTTTTAAACGACCAAAAAAATACAAATAAAAAAGATAATGAAATAATCGAAATTTTTGAAGCAAAAATTAATGACTTTAAAGATACTATATGTGAAGGAAAAATTAAATATCTTGACAATGATGTATTAAAAGGGCTTTCTCAAGTTATTAAAAATGGTAAAGATGAATTATCAAAGGAATTAGAGACTATATTTAATATATTTCAAATAGTTATATCAAATAAAGAAAAAATTATGAATGATTTATCTATGATTTTAGAAAAAAAAATAAATATAGTAGATGTGATTAATAATTTATTATATTTAATTGATTTTGTTGGTGGTAAAAACTTGGAATTATCACTTATTCTTAAAAGTATTAAGAAAAACCTTCAAAAATATAATGAAATAAAAAATATTGAATTAAGTGAAAAACTATTGAATATATATGGTGTTACTCAATCTAGTTATAATTCTTTAGTTAAATTAAATGAATTTAACTTAAAAGAAAATAGAACAAGTTTGAAAGAAGAAAAATATTCGCAAGAAAATTTAAATGTCATTAATTCCTTCTTAGGTTTATTGAAACAATTAAACAAAATAAAACCCATTAAAGATAAACTAATAATTAAAATATTTTTAAAATTTTTATTAGATTTGGAAGGAAACGAAGCATTTATTTCATTGTTTAATAAAAATGAACAGATAAATAATATTGAGATAGAAGAAACAATAAAATTCATACAATTTTATAACAATATAAATAAAGGAGAAGATCAATATTTTAATACTATGAAATTATTTTTAAATAAAATAGAAGAAACTAAAAACGATGATTTTATTAATTCTTTGATTTTATTAGTAAATAAAGAACATTTTTTAACCATTTATAAAGTATTTAAAATATTTATACAACAAATGAATTTGCAAAAAACAAAATTTACTGAATCAATAAGTAATGCAATTAATATAATAGAAAATTTAAAAAATAAAAAAATAACAATATTTTATTTATATATTCTTAATATTTTGAATATTAAATCTGATAATTCAGATAATGAATATTTACAATTATTCAAAAAATTTGAAAAATTTCCAGAAAGTATTGAATTTCTTTTAACTGAATCTTTTGAAGATATTAGAATTATGATAAATGTTTTGAAAAGCATTGATGATAAATATATCTCGGATTATAATGTTTTAAAAATTGAAAATTGTCTAAAATTTATGAGTATTATAAAGAGCTATAAGGAAATAAATGACATAACAGACTTTGATTTAATTCAAAATATTAATACACAATTTTCAAAAAACATGAATTATATTTCTTATTTCAATCATTTTTTTTATTATTTTGATTATATTAAGGACTTCATATATAATGGATTTGATATCGCAAATATTTATTTGTTCAAAATCAATAATATTTGTAAAAAATCATTTTTTACTTTTTCTAACAAAAAGAAAAACTATTTCGAGGGTTATTACCAAATAGTAATAAAAAATCAAGAAAATAACCAAGGAAAAGATTCAATAATAAATAAAGTTATCAATTTAGAAGCTCTGAAACAATTAAAAAAGTATTTACAAATAAATAATGATTTTGATATATATCTTAAGGATAAAGATAAAAATAAAAATTATGCCAATCATAAGGCTTTCATAGAATTAATATCAGGATTAGAAAATATATATTCTATACTTAATAATCTCTACAATAATGGCTATATTAATGATATTGATATAAAAATAGAAGTAACAAATTTTAATAATTTTTTGTCATTAACTACTTCATCAAACTCCATAAAAGAAGAAAAAATGAATGTTCAAAAAGGAGTGATTTTGTTAAATAATATTTTAAATGAATTAATAAACAGTCAAAAAACTTCTTATAAAAGCAATAAGATAATAAGATATATTTATGGGAAACAATTTAATTATATATTTAAATATTTGAATAAAAAAAGTGATGATGATAACAATGATAATAATTATATTATTCAAATTTTTAATTTTATAACAAATACTAAAACAAAAAGAATAAAAGAAGAAACAGAAGATTATATATGGGAAAAAGGCTCAAATGAATATGAAGAAATAGCAAATAATTGCATTAATTATTTTGAAAACCTATTAAAATTAAATAAATTTTCTTTAGATGAAATTTATGAAAAAAATATTTTTAAATCAAACATCGAATTTGGAAAATACAGAGGATTATTCTCATACACATGCACTGATCTTGGAAAAGAATTATTCCAATTATATAAATATTTAACAGGAAATTCCCCAAATGCTCAAAATATTTTATTTTGTAATAAAGATATAACTAATGGGGAAATTACAGCTTTCTTATATAGATCAATTTTATGCGATTTTCATTCATGTTTTATTATAGGTGGAATAGAATTATTGGAGCCTAATACCAAAAATTATTTGATGCAATTATTAAATTCAATTTTAAGTGAAATTAAAGGAATAATGAACTCTTGTTTAATTTTCATTAACACTAATCAGAATACAGATATAAATACATATTTAAAAACCTTCAAATGCAAAAAATTTGACTCAAATATAAAAAATGAAATTGAAACTCAATTAATTGATGAAACAGATAATATTGAAATTGTCAGTTCAGAAAAAGGAGGTTTAGGCAAATCAGAAAAAATTAAAAACAGTATTATAAATAAAAAAAGAAATTATATTTATTTTCCTTTAGGAGGATTATTAAAAAGAGAAGACATAATTCAAAGATTAAAAAAATTACCTCTAAGAAAGGAAAGCTCTATTCATTTGGATTTATTTGATACTGATAATATTGATATAATGGAAGAATTCCTTTTTTGGTTTTTAATTACAAAATTATATAAAGTAAATGAGGATATTTTTTATTTATTGGATGATATAGAAATTCAAATAGAAATACCTAATTATAATATTGATTTTTATTCAAAATTGAAAATTTTGACATTAATACCACAAAAAAGGCAATATAAAATATATATTAATAATTTAGAACCTTTAATTGTTCCTGAAATTATTAAATCAAATATTCAAGTAGTAGGCAATTATCTCAGATTATTATACAATGATAAAATAGATGATTATGACATAAATATTCTGGGAATTACACCTATTGCTAATACAAAAGGCAATTTCGAAATTAAAGTCGGTAATAAATATAAAAGTTTTGAAAAAACAATTGTAGAGGCTGAGATTTTATCTCCGGAAGAATGTGACAAATTAATTTTTAATAAAATTAAAGGAAAAAATTTGACATATTATCAAATAAAATTATTTATAGATATTTTAGGTTCAAAATTGAAAGATTTCAATAAAAATTTTTTTCTTAATTCCTTTAATTTAGTACATAATAAAAATAATTTACAAAAAATTAGGACAATCATTGTAAATAATTTAATAAAACAAACAGAATATTCTATTAAAAACATTTCTAATGATAAGATAAATAAAAAGGATAATGCAAAGTTATCTATGAATGCCATTAATATTAACGATGAAGAAAATTTTATTTGTTTTGATAAGCTTAATCAGACTTTGTTTTATATCCATGAAGGATTCCAAGATTTATTCACTGTTATAACTAATAAAGCTCCTGAAGATGAGGAATATCAAAAATTATTACAATTACAAGATTTTATCAAAGTAAAAATCCTTAAATCTTATCATAATTATAAACTATATAAACGCGAAGATTTTTTTAGGGAATTAAAAGAAATGTTTGTTCTTCAAAATCCAATCCTTTTAAAGGATAAAAAGGATCAAAAAGAGTTATCTTTACAAGAAATTCTTGGTAATTATGTTATCACTCCTGACAATTTTATTAAGATAATATTAATATTAATTAGAATAAGAGCAAATATTCCATTAATATTAATGGGGGAAACGGGATGTGGTAAGACATCTCTTATAAAAAAATTATATGAAATAATGATTAATAAATCCTCAATCAAAATGAAAATTCTAAGTTTTAATGAAGATATTTTAGATGAAGATATTGCTCGTTTTTTTAATAACATTAGAATTGATGCTGAAAAATTAGAAAGAGAAGAAGAAGAAAAGAAAGAAAAATATGAAATGAGAGGAATTTTTTATAATAAAAAGAAAATATGGGTATTTTTAGATCAAATAAATAGATGCAAATCTACACAACTTATCACTGAATTAATTTGTAAGCATTCAATATTTGGCCAAAATTTACCTGAAAGTATAATATTTATAGCGGCATGCAATCCTTATAGATATAAAGAAAGACATTTAAAAGATATGGGTAATGATAATAAATTAGCTTATAATGTTAATCCTTTTCCAAATTCATTATGTAATTTTGTATTGAATTTTGGATATATAACTAAAGAAGATGAAAAAACATATGTTGAATTCATGGTTATAAATACTATAGAAAAAATATCGTCGTCTCCGGATGCAGTAAAATTAGCAGAAGAGCAATATACTAAGATAAAAGATTTGGCCAAAAATTTGATAATTGTAGCACAAAATTTCATAAAAGGTAAATTTGATATTTCCTCAGTATCTTTAAGAGATATAGCCAGATGCAATAAATTATATAAATTTTTCTATAAATATTTAAAACTTAGAGCTGAGCTAAATAACACAACCAAAGATGAATCACCATTAGTTTCATATGATAAATTTGAAGAATTTGATTTTCATTTATATGCAATAAATTTATCAGTTTTTATATGTTATTATCTAAGAATTCCTGATAACGATTTAAGGGAAGAATTAGTTGAATTATTAAATAAAATTTTTTATGATAAAGATTTCCTAAAAATTCCAATTGTTGAAGAAAACTTCATTTTAAATAATTTAGAACTCCCTAAAGGAACATTAAAAAGTAAGGAATTATTGGAAAATTGTTTTGCTTTATTTTGTGCTATAAATTCTAAAATTCCAATATTTATTATTGATAAATCAGGTGATGATAAATCATTGAGCTTTGAATTAATCTACAAATCAATGGTCTGTTCATGGTCGACTAATCCTCTTTTCAAAATGTTACCAAAAATAATTTTATATTCTTTTCATGAAAATTGCGATCATAAAGATTTGGAAAAAATATTTTTAGCTATCACTGATAAAAATAAAAGCTTAGATAAAGATAACAAAAATAAATATTTGCCTGTAATATTTTATGATGAAATTAATATATCAGCAAAAGTAAATAAAAAGAAAATATATTCGGTCTTAGAAGACAAAATAAATGATTCTAATAAATATATGGCCTTTGTAGGAATATCAAATATGAATATTGAAGATTTCAAAATTAATAAATGTTTATGTGTATCAAATCCTCCGTCTGATGAAAAAGATTTCATAAATGATGCCTTAAATATTGCTGAATCTTTTGATAAAAAAATAGTTTCAAAATATAAAATCTTTTTAGAAAATTTGGCCAAAGCTTATTATCAATATATAAATGCATATGAAAATAAAATTAAATTTCATGGAAAAAAAGACTTTATAGATTTGATTAAATATGCCTCATTAAAATTATTATCAAAAGATGAACTTATTAAAGAAGAAAAAGATATATTTTTAATAGGAATTGAAAGTATTGAAAGAAAATTGGCAGGTTTTCAATCATCAAATGAAATTAATAATGGATTTAATTCAGTAGAAATTTTGAAAAACATATTTTGCCAATTTTATCCAAAATCTAGTTGCAAAAATAATTATGATTTGTTAAAATTAATAAAAGAAAGTATTAATGAATTTGGGAGTAGTAATCTTTTGCTATTTTCCAACTTTTCAGAGAGTCACTATTTATTATCATCACTTTTAAAAGATACTAAATACAAAATTTTTATTGGAAGTCAATTTAAAGAAGATTCTAAAAATGAAGAATATCATATGAAAATTATAAATGAAATTAAATCTTATATAAATCAAGGTGGAATAATTATCTTAAAAGATTTTGATGTTTTATATTCAACTTTATATGAAATATTCAGCAAAAATTTCAAATTAATGAACAATCAAAATTTTGTTGGTATTTCAAATGGCTCAAAAATAAATATATTTGCTAAAGTTCATGAAAAATTCAGATGTATTGTAAATGTTGACATTGATAGAATTTACCAACAAAAAGAATCATTTGTTAATATATTTGAAAAACATATTTTTAGTTATCAAAATCTTTTAAGTGAAGAACTAATAAAAGAATCAATTGAAATAAAAAAAGTATTAAATGATTTAATTTCTTTTAGCCATAATAATGAAATAATTAATTATAATCTCAATAATTTATTAATAAATTGTGGATTAGAACAAATTCAAGGAATTATTTATAATGAAAATATAAAAGGAACTAAAAAAGAAGAATTAATGAATAATGTTTTGTCGAAAATAGCACCTATATTACCTTTAGATATTATTATACCTCTTAAATTTAATAATGAGTTTATATTAAAAGAAAAAATAATTGACTATTATATATCTTATGATCATTCTAATTTATCAAATTTCTTAAAAATCACCAACAATCCAAAAAATGTTGTATATACTTTTTCAAAAGCTTCAACCCCTATTGAAGATTTAAATAATATTCAAAATGAGAGTCTTAAATTTGAAATTAATAATAACGAAAAAATAAAAATAATCAAAATTTCAGAGTTAAATTCAGAATTAGAATTAGAAAGTAAAATCAATGAATTATTTAAAAGTGACATTTATAAAATGTGCATAATTCAATTCATTCCTGGTTATTATAATTTTATTAATTACACAAAATTCATTGTCGAAAATAAGGAAAAAGAATTTAATAAAACAAAAATCTTTATTTTTATTGTTCATATTGAAAGAACATTTAAAAATGAATTAAAAGATTCAAAAGAAACTCATAAGAAAAATTTAATAGAAACAATTTCAAATTTGTCAAACTTTTGTCAAATATTCATAGATAATTTAAATGGAAAAGATTCAATTTCATTTAACACAATCATCAAATTAAAAAAGGAAGAAATATTTGAATATATTTTAAAACAAGGATTTGAAAAATTATTGGATAATTCTTTATTAATTAACACTGAAAGCAATAATTCATTGCATTTAATGAATTTAAATATGAATAATCATGAATTATTATTATTTATAAGAGAGAATGAAGAAATCAAAGAATTGATTTTTGATTATCTTAAGAAGAAGTTAAATAATATGATTAATAAATTATTTAATGCAAAACAGGTAAAAAATAACGAAGATGAATTAGAAAGGGAATTCGCCACAGAAAAAGATATTGATATGATAACAATGATTAAAAATTATTTTATTAATCATAAAAAATTTAAAGATTTTATTTTCAAATTTGAAAATAGTTTTATGTCAAGCTTAATTGCGTATAAAAAAGAGATAAATGAAAATATTTTAAAACAAATTATGATAATATTTTTAGAAGAATTCTTAAAGAAAAATGGAGATTATAATATAATGGAAAATACAATCAAATTTGTATCAGAAAATATCACAAGGAATTTCAGAAATGATTGGATTTCTTTAAAAGATTCGGATATATCAAATAATAGCATGGAGTTTGAACAATTTTGGATGAAATTAAAAGAATATTGTAACTCAACTAAATCTGAATTAGATAAAGAGGATTTTATTTTGAAAATCAATAATATAATTCAAAATAACGAAGAATTAAATACAAAAATATATGATTTATTAATTGATGATTATTGTACTTCGTTTATTAAAAAGGAAATAAATGAACAATTTGAAAACAAGAGTAATAAATTAAAAGGACAAACAAATATAAAATCAATAAAAAAATTGTTTTTATTTATGGTACAACTAAATAATGATAAATATAAAAAAAGAGAAAATATAAAATTAGCAGAAAAATTAGAATTAGTCTCAAATACAATTAATTGGGTAGATTGTTATAAAAAAGAAATTAGAGGAATATTAACAATATATTCAATATTGGATACAAAAATAAAATTGAGTGATCTAAACGAAAAAATTAAATCAATTTTTAATAATACTATTAAAGATGATAAAATAAATTTAATTTTACAAGATTCTTATAATAATAATGAGATATTCTTATATATTATTGAATACTTAATAAAAATTTTATTAAATAATAAAGAAATATTTTTTGATGATGAAAATTTATTGGACAACATAAATCATTGCAAAGAAATAATACATTTTTCTAATATGTTAAATTCAAATAAAAATCTCTTTTCAAAAATATTACTTTCTTTTGAGGAATTAATAGAAATATTAAATATATTTTGTATCAATAGAATAAACAATAATGAACTTACAAGCAAATTACTTAATTTAATCAATTATGAAATAGATAATGACGATAATGGAAAGTTACAAAATTACTTAGATGAATTAATTCAATTTTTAACTGACAATTTAGGTAGAAATATCAATTTTTCAAAAGTAATAAATCTAGTACTATCCAATGAATACAAAAAAAATAAAATAAATCACGAATTTATATTAGATAAAATACTACAAAAAGAAGAATTTATATTATATTGCTCAAATATAATTAATTCAATTATAGATGAATCTAATTTGATTGATTTATCTCCAGAAAATATTGAAAATAATTTGGAAAATATATCTGAACGTTTTGAGACGATAATAAATAAATTGAATAGTTGTAATAAACCTTTTTTAGATGAAGTATTGCTTAATTATTATGAATTAAATTTAAGTCCATATTTTAAAAATATTCCTTATTTTAATGAAAAAATTTTGAAGAAACATTTTAAAATTTATACAGAATCTAAAAAAGAACCAAATATAGTTTTTGATCAACCTTTTGAATTATTTAAACAATCAATCTATTTTTTAAATGAAGATAATAAAAATGAAAATAATTATAATTTATGCAAATTATATGCAATTTCATATACCAAAATATATTTAAGCTATCTCATTTATTATTTAAAAGAAGAAACACAAAGCATAAATGATATTGAAGATATAATAACTAGTTTAAATCCATTAAATGAAAATTTTAGGAAAATCATTAAATTATATATATTCAAATTATTCAATAGTCTAATGGTAAATAATGCTGAATTTGAAGCATTCCACTTCCAAAGTAGGCAAATTAATTTTCAAAATGATTTTGAATTTTGGAATTATGAAAATAGAAATGGAATGCTAATTTTTTATTTCCTTCCTCTTGACTCTGAAGATAAATATTTAAATTATTTGGATGTATATAATTTATTCGAAGAACAAAGAAAAAATAAATTTAATGATCAATCAGAGTTAAGTAATTCTTTAAGATATATTGAATTAGATTTACTTATTTCAATAACAATAAATAAAATAATATCTAATATAGGATTTATCAATTATTATAATAATAATAAAGAAGAATTTCTTAATTTTTTCAACTTTTCAAAAGTATATTTTACCGAAAAGTCTTTATATAATGAAAACTTAAATAATTTATTATTAATATATTATGACAAAGAAAAATTTGAAAGTTATTTGAAGCCAAAATTGATAAGAAATGAAGAGTTTGATTCAAATCTTCATGTTATTTTATTACATGGATTTCGTCTATGTGTTCAAACATTATATAATAATAATAATTTATATGCTGATTTATTCAAAGAAAATGCTATATCTACACTCCAAAAAAATTTCATTCCTGGAAACTATAATTCAGAGGACTTGCATTTAGATACATTACCAGAAATTGAAAATCATTTTAATTATTTTCCTTCAGATAAAGGTTGCTATGTTTGTTCATGTGGATATTATTATTCTTTAGAATATAGAAATATATCATTTAATAACGAAACATTAATATGTCCGAAGTGTGAAAGAAAAATAGGCTATGGAAATAAAGGAGATGAATATTTTCTAACTCCAAGAGAAGGTCATTATAGAATCTTTAAGGATGAAAAAGAAAGGGAGAATGAAATAAATAACTATAAATTAACAAATGAAATTTTACCAAATAAAACATATACGGAATATATAAAAGATATAATTAGACCTATTTTAAATAAGGAAAACCCTGGAATAAATAAAATAGATAAAAATCTATTTTTGAATTCTGAAAAAAGAGTTAGAAATTTAAGTAAAATTGGGCTTAGACTATTAAATTTTATTTTACATATTCATTTATTTTATTCAAATTGCTTAGGATATATTTCTGAAGAAGATTTAAAAGAGAAATGTCTTATTGAAGATTTGACTTCACTTGAAATAATTGAGCATAATTGGATTTTATTAGAAGAAGCATTAAAAGAAAAATCAATTCAATTCACTGAAATCTTTATGAATTTAATATTTACAAAATTATCAAAGCTATTAAAAAATTGCGAATATCTCCAAACAATAGAAGAAAGAAATAATTTTGAAGAAAAAGTTGAAAAAATAATAAAAGAGTGCATAGATGAATATGATAGCTATAAGGTAAAATATATTAAAAAAAATTATAAGCAAGCGCAATTAGATAAAAATAATATAAAAATCATTATAAATGAATTAGTTCCTGTTGAAGAATATTCAGAAGAAGAATATCCATTTTTTAAATACTTTATGACTACAAAATATCAAAATAAAAGTTCTTTCATGAGACAAATAGAAAAAATAAATCATAAAGCATTTAAAAGTAAATATCCATTAACAAGCCAATTACTAGTAGATAATGATAATATTAAAAAATTAAAATATCTTCCCGATATCAATGAATTCAGCAATTATATGATTGATCATTATTCTAATAAAATAACTAGAGGAGAAGCAAAAAATAAATTATTAAAAGACGAAAAAATATTTGACAAAATCCAAGATAAATTTGTCAAATTTACAAGTGCTAGAGAAGAAATAAAAGAAGATACCTCATTCTACAAAAGCTTGAAAAAAATAAAATATAAAGAATTAAAAAAAGATGATCCTTTAATTTATTTCTTTAATGATGACAGTGAATTAGATTATGGCATTTATATTTCAGCAGCTTATCAAAAGTTTATTTTTTGGCAAAATGAATTTTTGCAATCCATTATTAAATCAATAGGTGAAGATAGCAATCTTTATTTTTATTTAAATAATATGAAAAAGAAAATATTTGTACAAGATGCCACAGAAGAAAGTATATTATCATTAGAAAATATTAACTTAGAAAAAATGATTAGAAAATATTCAAAAAGAGATATATTTAAAGAAGATGGAACTATCAATTATATAAATTATAATTCTTTTATTTATGATTTTGATTCCATAGAAAAAGAATTAGCTAAACTGATATTATCAGGAAAATGTTTATTTAAAAAAGATGGATTAAGATTTATTTCATACAATTTTGATATAAATTCTGAAATAACAATTTTTAATATTAATTATTCTCAAAGCAATTTAAGTGAAAACGAAAAAAACAAAGTTCATAATTATTATAAATCTAATTTGAAAGGAAAAGATATTTATGTTTATAAAAATTTCTTCAATTCTTTTTTATATCTATTTTACTATTTAAATAAAAATAAAATTGATAGAAATAAAAAGATCATTCAAATATTAGAAGATTTGCCTGAAGATAATAAAATTTCAAAAATTTTTATAAATTTTATAAATAAAGAAGGGAAAGAATTGGAAGTAAATTAATTAAAATATTTTTAATATTAGAAGATTTGTCTTTTAATGAATGTATTAATAGTCTTGAAAATAAATTTAAAACAAATTTTGATAATATAGATATCGAAAATAAAAATAAAATTTATGAAAGAAAAGAAAATTTACTTAAGGCGATACAAAGATATATGTTAAGATATTTAATTTTAAATGATAATACAGAAGAAATAGAAAATAGATTCTTAGCTACAGTTGCATGTAAGGCTGCAGTTAAAGCTCATATGGATTTAACAGATGAAGAAGTTGATTTCTTGATTCAAAATCTCTTAAATTTGAATCATCCATATACATGCCCTCATGGCAGACCAACTACAATTAAAATTTCAAGAGAAGAATTAAGAAGAGAGTTAGGTTAAAACATATTAAAAGGGGGAACCAATATGATTAATAAAAAAGTGATTTTGGTTGTAACTATAATAATTGTTGCACTTCTTACAGGTATTACAATTGGATATAAAGTAAGAAGTGATAGAAGAAACGCTCAAATATACGAAAAATATAACATTGTAAATACAACTAATAATAATGAAAATGATACTTATAAGACTCCCCAAGCAGCAGAAATAGAAGAAGAAGAATTGAAAAAGATAAATATCAATAAATAAAGAGTGCAAGATATTTTTAAATAAAAATATTTGGACTCTAATCATTGATGTAAGA
>JAJMZR010035195.1:0-15759 GCA_023807225.1 Epidinium caudatum
AAACTGATGCATAAAGTTTTTATACATAGAAGGTTCATCTGGTGTTTTAAATGCAAAAGCACCAACAGCTACTGCATCATCAAATCTAAATCTTAATTGATATGGGTTATCAAAAGTAATAACAGCAGTAGTATGTGTAGAAGAATCTATACCACTTGATTCATATCCTTTATAACTAGGATCAATAGCTGCACGATCTTTGATTAAATATTCCCTAAGATCATTAATGTCACCATCTTTAAATTCTTGATTAGAAGTTAATGTGAAATTAAATACGTCTGTGCCTTCTTGGGAATCGTAGTGTGTATCATTTATTAAATCATTTGTTGGGAATACTGTAGTTTCAAAATCATTTAATGTATTGTTGATACTTGGATCACATGTTAAAATACCTGTTCCTTGTTTATCACGATATTTTACAGATACTACATTATTATCAATATCATATGAAGATATATCTAATACATAAGAGCCTAAGAATCCTCGTGCACCTTCAATACTACCACTAATATTATAAGAAGTTGAACTTTCACGTTTTGGATTTGCTGGATTATCAAGCCAAGTTACAGAAATTCCACATGGTAATGTTTCTTCATTTTGTACAAATGCACCTTCTACGTTTAATCCATGTTCTGTTCTATATGCTTCAGCTTCGGCTCTAGTTTGGAAAGTTAAAACATCTTCATCTGTATAATTTAATGATACATTTTCTGGACCAATTGGAATTTGTTGAGAAGGATCTAACTTTTTAACATAATATCCGGCATAATCAGTTGAATCTACGGTTAATGCATATAATGTAGAAGCAATATCACCAATATCAATATCTAAACTTTGCACTGGTTGAAGATCATATTTTTGAATAGATTTAATACCTGAGTAATAAACCATATTCATCATAATCTTATCATACCCACCTTGAATTGCAGCTTCTTCATATTCACCCCATACATTAGCTGTTAAATATCCGCATTGATTTAATAACATTGCTTTATAATCATTACGGCGAACTGCGCGCTGCCCAGAACCAAATACAAATGGAGAAGATTGACGTAATACTTCTAAAGATTGTGTATTAAAACCACCAGAAGCTGTACTAACTGCTGTAATTTCAATTTCTAATCTTTCACGAGTATTTGAAGTATTTGTATAATAAATAGGTGTATTTAATTTAATTTCAAGATTATTATTATTTAAATTACCATTAGCACCTTCATTAGATACATATTCAATTCGAATTGTTGAACCTTTTTCTGGAATACGACCATTGGTATTATTACCAAATTTAATATAGGTTCTACCGTCCGGATCTGTTTTTAAAATAACAGCTTGTGCTCTATTTGAAATACTTGTATCAGTAACAACATATGGTAAGAACGAATCTGTAATATCCCATAATTCACCATTAACATATACATCTACCATATTAGTGTTACATTTAAAATCGTCACAGAAATAAATTTTTTCACCAGAAATACCAGAAGCTATTTGTTCTGATACTAATTTAACACCTTGTATTAATTTTACTTTGTTTAATGTATTGTTTGTAAGAGGAAATACTATTGTTTCTGGATTAAAGAAATTTAAGTCTTCTACTGTAAATTTAGTACCGGCAGGAATAGTGATATTAATACCTTTTAAATTAAGACGTGTAATATTACAATATATTTGAGAAGAAATATTTCCGTGTAATCTATTACCCAATGTTTCAGCTAATTGATAAATACCTGCTTCTGAATATGCTGTATCCGCATACATGTTCGCCATAGAAGATACTAATTGATATTGCAGCATAGAACCATAGCTTGCCAATACATTAACTAAGCTTGTTGCTGTATCGGATGGATATATTGCTTTAAACTTTGGAGATTCTGCGTTTAATGTATCTGCGATAGCTGTTTGAAGACTGTTATAATCATAAACAATACTTTCTAATTTCATTGGGATTACTCTTTAACAATTGTTGTACTAATGGTATTTGATAAGTTAGTTTCTGGTATTCTAAATGTACAATACACAACAAACGTATTATTATCTTTTTTTACAATTTTTATATCTGCTGGAGATATTTCAATTCTCGGTTCCCAGTTAGTAATATCCATGTATAATAACATTTGAATATCGCTTACTGCTACATTTGTTTTAAATAGTAATGTATATAAGCTATTACCATATTCTCTATTAAAAGGATCATGACCTTTAGGTGTCATTAAAAGGCGTTCTAAACCTGCTTTAATAGAATCTGCGTTGGCTACAGTTGGATATAACTCATTTTTGCTTTGTAATACTTCTGTACTAGAATAAGCTTCTTTATCTGTACCAATAAATTTTGTATTTAAATCTTCGTAAGCCATGGTAATATAATATAACTGGAAATTACTTAAAAACCTTTATATAATAGAACTCACAAAATAAATATCTGATATAAAAAATCGAATGAAAATACTACAAGTTTAACTATTCAAAATAGTATTTTCAATAACCTGTTTTAATTCCATTGGAGTAGGTGGCCTTTTTGGATCTAAACTCCAAGTTTGATCATTTTTAGTTTTACAAGGCCCGGCTAAAAGATCTGCCATTTTATCATTATTTTCTTCACTTCCAGGCGTATAGATAACTAAACCTTTTGCAGAGAAGGTAGAAACAGTACCATCCTCATATGTATATTTTAGATGATTTAAAGTATTATAATCTTCTGCAGCTGCTTCTGATTCAAAACTCATTGGTGTAAGCGAATCATCATCTGGACTAACTATTAAAGGATTTCCATATGGATTCTCTTCTGTGACAGATTGAAGATCTACAAATAGCCAATCTTTTTTATCACCCGTTACCATTTTTAATCCATATAATGAAATACCTTGTCCAGTATTTTTAAGTGATTCTTTAAATGCACTTACTGGAGCATTCATTACAGCAACAGATGTAGCATGTGTAGCTAACTTCATCATTAAAGCTTGACCTGCAGCCATGGACATAATATATTACCTTTAAGTACCTGGAGTTGGAGCACCTGTTGGACTTGGACCTGGGAAGACACCATCATGAGTATGAGTAGATAATTTAGTAAGCTCACTCATAGCACTAACTTCTAATGTTGCTTTTACATTGGCATCTGTAGAAATATCTTTTGTTACATCTAATGTACCATCTATTTTGACATTTCCTTTAATATTTGTAGTTGGTGCAGTTAAATTAACATTACCATTAACAGTAATATTCATTTCTTGTATTTTATTTATATTTATTTTACCTTCCCAAACTAATTCTAAGAGTTTTTGTATTTTATCTAATTTAATATAATTACCATTTTTAATAAATCCTAATTATTATATTCTAATATTTGTTTAAACAGTTTTAATATCTTTTGGACAATTTTTTCTTTATTCTGGCCACTCACTTTAATATTTGCTCTTGTTCTTCCATTAATTTTTTTATTAAATACAATTTTAATAACATTATTATCATCAATATAAACTGTATTAATGCTTCCATAAGATAATTTATTTATTAGTTCAAATCTTGCTTGCTTTATTAAATAGAATTCATTAACTCCAAAAACAAGCAAATTATATTCTCCTTTTTCGATTTCATAAGAAACACTTCCAATATATTCATTGAATATTTTCTTTTTAAAATCTGGAATATATTTATTAACAGAATAAATAACTTTAGCATCATTCCAGTTATAAAATTTAATACATTTAAATTTACCATAGAAAGGCCTTGGAAATCTTTGTTGAATAATATTTTCATCATTGAAATTCCAAGTGTTTTTAATTCCATCAGTAGTTTTGCTTATTAAATCAACAACCCCGCTTACCGGCTTAGAAACTAGACCTCCTAAACCTTGAAGCACTCCTTTTCCTAATCCTTTTAATTTTTCTTTTTTCGCACCTTCTATGGGCTTTCTTACAACGTCTGTAACACCATAAAATATTCCACTCATCATAGAAGATATACCAAATCCAATTCCCTCAATTACATTTTTTGGTTTATCCATCATTTTTTTCCTTTCTCTTTCATTTATATAATTTTCATCTTGAGAAAGCAATAAAATTTCTTTGGAGAATCCACTTGTTATTTTTGAAACTGTATTCAATGCTCCATCTAAGGTATTTTTAACTAAAGATTTAGTTCCATCATAAAAACCTTTTGCTCCCTCGAGAGGTCCATTTACTATTCCTTTTGCTGGTTTTTGAAAAAAATCTTTAACTCCAGTTCCCAAAGATTTTATTAAATTTACTGGAGTTCCTAGGATTTCCATATTTACTCCTATTTTCATCATCTGCAAAATTGCATAGTGACGATATGTATCTATTATGCTTGAAAAAATAATGTTTGATTTACCACTTATATTATATCTAATATCTTTATTTAAAGTTAAATTTGTTTTTTCAATATTACTGATAAATATAGTTAAAAATTTCCCTAATACTGGATTATTCAACAATAGTTCACGGAATAGTTTATCTTTATTTTCGCTTATAAAGCTAAAGATAATATCAATAGGAGAAGTTTCCAAATAACATAAATATATATTATCATTATTATCTTCTTCTGAATCTCCCCTATAAGTTAGCCAGGGAGCAAATGAATAATTTGAATTTATTACTATATGATTTTTTGCATTTTCTTCTTCTGATAAATATAAAGGATGTATTTCAGTAAATGAAGTCTTCAAATATGATGTAATATTTTTCACAAAATTTAATATAGCACTTAAAAGATTACTTTCTAAATTAAGATTAAATGATTGAATCAAAAATTTTAAATTCAGAATTTTAAAAATATTTTCTTTTAAATTATTTTCTGAGGAATAAACAGCATTGAAAAAGTCAGGCGAATTAGCTTTATTTAATCCAGATTCATAATTAGGGAATATTACAATAGGGAAATTGGTAAATGGAGATATTTGATTATCAATTTCAAAATATTTAAATTTAAGTTGGATATCAGTTTTATATTTTTCTTTGCTTGTTTCTGTTCCATAATAAAATTGAACATTTTCAAAAGTTATATAACATAATTCAATTCTATTATAATTCGAAAAATTTTTTCCATTGCAAGTAGTATAAGCATTATCTCCTATAATAGATACCCCAAGTTTTTCTATCTCTGCATTAAATTCCATTTGTTCAATTTTTGATGTAATTTCCTTATCGGTGTTATCTTTATCGAATATTTTAATGATGAATTTTTCACCATCAGTACTTATTGATAATTCGATAATTTGGCCACAATAATAATTGTTATAAATTTTAATTTCCTCTGTATAAGGATACATTTTTGTTACTTTATTGTCATCTTCTTTAATTACTATTAAATTTTCAGGTGAAATTTCATATTGAGTTGTATGATTAATCATTATAGGACATTTTGATAATTCCCCAAATCCAAAATTGAATCTTATTATTTTTTTGGCCTTTTGATTAGGCCAAGCGAAAATTGATTTAGAGCAAGGATCTAAGAATATTTCACTATTCTGATATCCTTGTTGATATACTTTCATAGATACACTAGATGAATAATTATCTACTCTTATCCTGGCATTATTTATCTTTGCTTCTGAAAAGGTCAAAATTTTACTAATATTAAACAGTTTTGTTGATATATTTATAAACTTTCTTTTTGTGTTGCTTCCGTTTAATAGTTGTATAGTTATCAAATTTTGGTCTTGAATATAAAAAGGGAAAGAATAATCCCAATTGTCATTTTTGTCATGAATAGTCAAAATTATTTCACATTCTTCCCCCCTTCCAAATAAGTAAAATGCTTCTCTTTGATTTGGCTGTAAAATTATCATGTCCTCATCAGCTTTAGACCCTAAAATCAAAGCATTATGCAATTTATTATATATAATATATTTAGGAGCAAATTCAATCATATTACAATATAAATCTATGTCCTTTGATAGCAGGAAAATTTTATTTTGCATTACAAATTCAACATATTTATCTTTATTATCATTTTTATTATTGTTTGCCTCATTTGATTTATATTTGCATTTTATAATAGTCTCAACTCCAATGACATCCAAGGAAAAAGGGTCACTTATATAATTATTATATTTTAAGTGGATTTTATCTAAATCATTCTTAAGTAAAAATATATTACCTTTTTTTTCTGTTAAGCCTCTAAATGAAATTTTTCCTGGAATTTCTTTATTATCTCTTTCTCTGTTCTTTCTTTTTCCATAATAAAAAGATAGTTCTTCGCTTGCATGATTCAATAAAATACTATTTGGATGCAAAATGGCAGTTATTTTTCCTTTTTTGATTATTGTGCACAAAATGTCCATATCTTGCCTGTCTTTATCCTGAAATTTTACTACTTGAGAAGTTTCTTCTTTTTCTTTTCTTGATGCTTGAAATAAAGTAGTAGGGTTAATTGTTTCAAAATCCAAAACTTTAATTTTCATTATTAAATCTTCTTTGCTTGAAACTAAATTGCAATCTGTTTTTTCACTTTTTGGCAGTTTTTTATATTCTGAAAAAGTTCCACTTTTACTAATTTTCATGGAGTAGTAAATGTCAAAAGGCAATAAATTTCTCAAAACATAATATGTTTTTATTTGTATTATTCTATAAAGAGATTCTTCTTCATGTGAGGAATAGTATAAACTAACATATATTCCTTGAAATTCTATCTCTTTTAATAAATCATTTGTGCTCATAAAATCAATTAATTTTATTTTTCTCGTTGTCTTTTCCCCTATTTTAATAAGAATATAACCATCCATATATTCATGAGGTATTGGAAGAATTTGCTGAGAGTGCAATTTCATATCTATTTGTTCATGTTTCTGAGATTCAATCTTTATATTAATTGTATATTCAGTTTTATTCTTGAAGCAAAGAGGACTGTATAAATATATTGACTTTTTTTTATCATCTAAAGAAACCTTTGAAACAATATATAAATATTTAGATACTTCTTTACTTAATTTTGTAGTTGCTCTAATATTTAATTTCTTTGTAGATACTTTATCCAATTTTATTTCATTTTGCTTTAATTTTAAGTTATTATCTTTTAAACTGATTTTTATTGTATTATTATATTTGCTATCATTTTGGGAAGAGTTATCTTTATTTAGATCTTCATCTTCTATATTATCACCTTCTTCTTCATATATTTTATCTTTATATTTTATATCATAAGAATGGCAATTCTCTATTAGTTCTTGATACTGACTTAAATAATTATAATCAGTATAATCATTATCTTGGGCATCCCCTAAATAAATTTGCTTACCAGAGTAATTATACAATGTATGATTTGATATTTCCATTTTTTTTTCCTTTTTTTCTTTTTCTTCAATTTTTTTCTTTTCACCATAAAATCTTTCCTTTTGATTATCTTTCATTTCACTCAATCTTTTATATGATTCAGTCCATCTAATATATATAGGATACAAGCATGACACAGTTAAATTGCTTATATTTATATTTAATGTATTATCTCCTTTATAGTTGCTCATTATATTTTCGATTTTGTTTGTTTCTTTACTTTTGCTTATTTTTTTCTTCTTTTTATCTGAATTATAGTTTTCTATTACTTTATTATAATAATCTTCATTTTTGTTTATTTGTAATTTATATAAATATTTGTCATTTGCTGGATCGTATATATGAACTAAAGTACCATTTGTTCCTTCAATTAATGGTTCCCAAATCCCTGATATATAGTTATATATCATTAAGTGAAATTGAAAATTAATTTGTGAATTGATTATTTTGTTTAAAAGCACAGTTTGCGAATAGTATTCTAATTTTGGAATAGTCAAATGCAAGAAAGGGAAAAAACTATTTTCTTGGTTATCAATTAAAATAATATCAAATCCATCAACAATATACTTATCTAAAGTTGAAAAATTTGTAAGAGTTTTTTTTTCTTTTGTTTCATCAGATGACTTTTTACTTTTGCTGTCCTTATTACTTTTTGAATCTTTGCTTTTTTCTTTCTTTTTTGATGATGTATCAATTATTTTATTTTTACTTTCATCATCCTCACTTGACTCATTTTCTTCATCACTATTTTCCTGCTGTTCATTATTTTTAGTTTCATCGCAACTATCATAACTGCTATCATCGTCACTGTCTTCTTCACCATTTTCTTCTCTATTTTTAGGATTTTTATCTATTATTTCATTTTTTTGCTTTTCTTTTTGATTTTTACTATTATCTTTTTTATTATTTTTATTATTTTCTTCAATTTTATTATCTTCCTTTTTATCCTCATTAATTATATTATTATTAATTTCATTTCCTTCTTCTTCTTTATCAACATGCTCTTCAATGATTTTATTTTCATTTGTATTAATGGTATTATTATCAACTTTGAATTTCAATTTTTTCGCTTTTTTCTTTTTTTCTTCTTCTCTTTCTCTTTTTTTCACTTTTTCATCATAAATATTCTTTTTCTTAGTATAATATAGCAATGAATCATAATCTTTTTGATAATCAGAATTTTGTAAATAATTAAAATATAGCATAACTTTGGTGAATAACATTATATTTTTAAAGGACAAATTTGCATTAATTTTTGATATTTTAAGCAAATTTTTGTTTCTTTCCATAAAGAAATCAGATGTTTTATCATAGTTTAACTTTGTTTTATTAGAATAGCTAAAATTAAATTTATTAGTTAATTTCCTTTTGTCTATGTATATTTTTTCTGAATATAAAACTTGTTCTAATTTGCATACAAAAGGAGATATATCATTTATAATAACTTTCATTTTGTAACTTTTTCTTTCTCTCATCTTTTTCTCCAATCCTCTTATAATTTTTTCATCTTTTGTTGTATTCTGAATTGATTTAATTGCATATTCATATGTTTTTAATTCTTTTTTCATTTGTTTCTTTATTCTTATTATTTTTTCTTTATGAATGAAAAATTTAATTTCAGTTTTGATACAATACATTTCTTGATTTATATTCATTAAGGAATCGCTCAATAAACAAATTAGTGGATTTTTAATTTCAACTTCGAATTTCATTGCAGGGAAATTATCTTCATTATCTTCAAATAAATTTGGTAGATTTTTATCATCAGGATCATAAAAAGGCATACCATCTATGAAAAAAGCCTGAATTAAATAAATGGTATCAATTCTTATTAAAAATTTTAACCCATCTAATTTAATATTATAGGACTTATCATGGTTTGCTTCTATTTTCATTCTTGCATATAATTGGGATTTATTGATATATTCTCTTATTTCATCTTTATTATTAGTGCTATTTATTATATTGTTTTCTTTTACCTCATCTACTTCATCATTTTCTTCATTTTCAATGATTATTATTTCACATTTCTGAATTTTTTTTAAAATATAAGAACCAAAGTTAGATAATTCAATTAATGCTTTTACAATTTGAGATTTTCTTCTTAAGCCATTTATTTTCTTAGATTTAGTTTTATCTTTATTTGCTTTAATTATATTTTTAATTTCATTAAAAATAAAACTATCCTTTTTTTGTTCTTGATTTACATTTAAAGTCTCCATAATTTCTTCAAACTCAGAAGAACTTTTTCTTCCTCCGCTGCTCTCTCCTGATATAGATGAATTTTTATGTTTTCTATCAATACTCTCATTATCATTGTCATCATATTGGTTAATTAATTGCGAAAAATCAGATACAATTACTTCTCTATCATTTTTCTCAGTGATTGAAAACATTTCAATATTTCTTACATGAATCCCCATTCTAGAACTAAAATCCATTCTTTGTTTGAAAAGTAAGAAAAATTCATCTAAAATTAATTGAGCCAATTGTCTCCCATTATCTAAGAATAAATTCAAAGAGACTCTATTGACAAACATAGTTACAAACATATACATATATTTACTTAAATCTATTTTTTCATTATTATTTTTATTGTTAATAATCAAATTATTTATGCTTGTATTTCCATTTGAACTTGTTGTTATGCCACTTTCTGTTCTGGTCAAATTAATCTCTTTTGAATTAGTCTTCTGGTATTTGTACTTTACATAATCATATAGTTTCTCTTTTTCATCTGTATACATTATATTTAAATCAGTGCACTCCATTAATAATATATAGTCTTTTTGTCTTAAATTTAAATCAAATTCATTAAAATATACATCAAATTGGAAAGAGGTGTCGATTTCGCTGGGAGGTAATACCAAATCAGAAGGAGTATTATTTGTAAAATGCATATTAACTATTCCATTTGTATTTAAAAGAATCTGAGTACCATCATTTCTTGATATATTGCAATTAGTTAATCTCATTTGATATGTAGAAAGCCAACGCCAATCAGTAGGATCTTTAAGCACTTTTCCTGTTACTTTATTATAATAAGCTTGTATATTTATTAATCCAAGCTCTGCTATGAAATAATCTGAAAAAGAAGGTCTTGGCTTCAAAATTAATTGAGGTGAGAATATTACTAAGTCAAGCTTTAGAAAAGTCATTTCCCTTTCATCTTTTTGAGTTGCTTTTTTTCCTGCCATATTCTTTTTTTCATCATTTTTAGTTTCACTATTTATTGAATTAAAGACATTTTCATCGTTATCTTTTTTCTCTTTTTTAATTTCACTATTTGTTGAATTTACTACGCTATTTTTATTATTATTTTCTTCTTCACTTGAATCGCTATTTACAGAACTAAATCTTTCATTATTATTATTATTTTCATTCACCATTTTTTGGTCATTATTTTCTTCTTTTAAAATAAGCTCATCATTTGAATTATTTAATTTATTGTCATTAATAACAACTTCACTTTTATTATTTTCCACTTCATTTATTTTATTTTCATTTATTATATTTTTTTCTTCATTTTTATTATTGTCATTAATAATATTTTGCTCTTCATTAATGATTTTATTTTTTTCACAACTAAGTTTATCTTCATTATTAATTTTATTTTCATTATTAATTTTATCTTCATTATTTTTTGTATTCTCATCATTAATTTTATCTTTATTATCAATTTGGTCTTTATTTTTATTGGAAGTATTTATAGTATTTTCATTTATAATGTTTTTGTTTTCATTATTTATTTTATTATCATTATTAATAATATTTTTATCTTCATTATTAATATGATTGGAAATTTCGCTATTATGCAATTCCCTTTCTTCTTCTTTAATTTCAGGAGCTCCTAAAGCTCCAAGAAATTCAGTCAAAAAGTAATTTAAAAATCTTAAAAACTGCTCCTGTGTATACACTAAAAATACAGTATTAATTTTTACTTCAGCAATTCCTCCATAGTTATCCTTAAATTTAGGACAAAATTCTTCAAAACTATAATAACTAAATGATATCATTTCATTATTTATTTCATTATTTTCATTTTTTGTTTGTTTTAAGCCGAAAATTTCTACCTTATTTTTAGGATTGAATTCTTTTTGTGAACTTATAACAAAAGGATATTCACATAAATCATAAATTTGTGTATTACCCAAAGAGCCCTTAATAAATAAGTGATCTGTATACATATCAAAATCCATAGAACTTTCATTTAACTTCACTTCATGATAAAATATTTTTAAAATTGGTTGAACCAGAATAATATTTACTTTTTTGAAGTTGACATGAATTTTCATATATATATAATTATTTTTATCACATGTTGGATAAAATGTTTTGTCTTCTTTTGGAGAAATAAATTTTTGTTCTAATAATTTTTCATTTGGGTCTTTCAATTCCTTTTCAACTTTACTTTTTAAATAAGTATTGTGAGTTATAAAAAATAACAATTTTCTTATAGTATCTGGAACCCAAATTAAATATAAATAACCGATATTTAAATTAATCCCTATTTGAAAATTTGTATAAATAGGAGATTTGGGATCAAATATAGTTATTTCCATATTGAATAATTTTACTTCTTTATTAATATCGTCTTCACTATTTGCCATAAGTTGAAAATCGCTAATTTCATTTTGGATATCGTATAATTTCAGCCCGAAAATACTTATTCCCATTTTTGAGTCATACTCCCTTAAATTCATTGTTAAACTCATTTCATTTATACTTAAAGTAAATATTTTTTGGTTATTATTCATATCTTTTATATCATCATTTACATACAAAAAGCAATTTAGTGATTTGAAATTAATTTCTGTCCTGAAAAATATTTCTTCATAGTCAACAACTTTTTTCTTTTCTTCATCGTTGATTTCCTGAGTTTTATCTTCATAAGAAAATTTCATTTCTTCTATTCTCTCTTTAAGGCATATATCCCATTGCTTAAATTTCTTTTTATTTGGGAACTTTAACTCAATCGAACCGGAATCGTTTGAAATTAAAATAATTAAATTATCTAAAGTTGATTTAATTTCGGAATCTTTTAAATAATAATATCCATTGTATTCATCGTCTTCAGGCGATTTATAAAAATAAATATATCCTCCACTTAATATCGCGAAATATTTCTCGTATACTCCTGTAAACCAATTTTTTTTAAGTAAAGTTGCTGCTGCTTTTGTATTTTTTGCTATATCTTTTTTTTCCAAAATTAATTGGCTCCATACATCTTTTTCTTGGACTGGGGACATGATTTCAGTTAAAAATTGAATAATATTATATAAGTATTCAGTTAAATGCAAATTTACATTATCAATTGAAAAAACTAATTTCATAAGAGCATATTCATGTGAAGAATACTTTTTTTTATTTAACATGGAAAGAGTCATAATTAACTTGACTTCATTAATTAGATAAAAAGGATTTTTATTTTTTACCAGAGCCTTTACGTTTTCATAGCATATCATAGACATTGTGCCTAAATCAACATTATAATGTTTATTATATATATTAAGTGTATCTTTATTATTTGATAAATTCTTATTCAAAGTATCCATTCCACCTTGACCTACTTCTATTACTAATATTTTACTATTTTTTATATCATATTTATTAATTGGTATTAATATTTTTCTTGGTGTAATTATTACTTTAATATTATTTTTTTTGGTAATATTATTTGTAACCACTGACTGTGTTTGCCTTTTGAAACCTTTATATGTTTCCATGACATTATTTTTTAAATCTTCGTATTTACCTTTCATAATAAAAAAAGTCAGTACTCTGCTTATAAAAGTCTGGTGATATATTAAATTAATACAATTAACTTTTAAATCAATAGTTGAATTGATGTCATTTAAAGGAGTGTAACTAAATTTAAATGATACTATATCTTCTTCCTTTTCATTTTCTTTATTAATAAATATTTCAGTAAAAGAATTTCCTTTGCCTTGCTCACTTAAATATCTATATGTAATAGGTACAACATTTATAGTATTATTGACTGCTGTGAACATATTCATTGAAAAATGTCTTAAATTTGTATTAATTTTAAAAATATTCAAAGATTCATTATTAGACAAAGTGAATCCAAGGCCTTTGAAGTTAATTTCGAATCCCTCATTTATTTTCATTGTTTTTGAAATTATATTTTTAGAGCAAGTGACAATTCCTTCAGTTAATTTAAATTCAACTAATAAATCATCTCTTAGTAGTTCATCTTTATCTTTTTCTTTTTTGTTATCTCCTTCACTTAAAATTTCTGCCAATTTCTTTTGTTCAGCTTCTGTAAATAATTCATCTTCGTTGGCATTTGACAGCCCGAAAAAGAAAGAAAAGTATCCTCCGCTTTTCGCTCCCCTTTTTTCTTCTATTTTTTTTTGTTTAAAATCTTGCTCGATTATTTTATCTGACCATGAGCTCAAAAGATTAATATCTACACAAGTCAATATTCTCCTAAATATATATTTATCTTCATCTAGTTCAAATTCATATTCAGGGTTTTCTTCTATGTTTTTGTAGTATATCCCGAATAATTCTACGAATTTTTCTTTGTATTTATCTAAAACAGATTTTGGTATATTAAATATATTTTTATTTCCTCTATAATATTTAATTGTTTTTAAAATCATATTTATGCTGAATTTAAACCATAAAATTGCATTTTCATTTTTTCCTTCGGGTAATTCCTTTAAAATATTTTCTTTATGCTCTTTATCTAATATGGAATATTTTGGTTTGAAGTAATTATATTTTCTCATATCATAATATATTTTTTGGAATTTTTGATATTTTGAAACATGATTTAATATTCTGAATATACAGTCATATTGTTCTTTCAGACAAGTTATCTTAAAAACTGGCAACTCAATATAGAAAGATAATTTCGGCTCCTTTTTTTCTTCTTCAGATAAATTCTGAAATGATTCATTTATTTGCTTCATCTTCAAACTTAAACTATAAGGTTCAATCAAATAATTACCTTTTAAATTACTATCATCACATATTTCTATTAATTTCTCCAATTTTTCATCAGTATCCTCAATTTTGCTTATAAATGTTTCTTCGTTCAATTTTAAATAAATGCCAAAATCATTTATCTCTAATAATTTATAAACTGTAATATTTTTTTCAATATTTCTATCTATGAAATGACTTTCCCAATTTTTATCTGTATTAATTACCTTCATTTCTTTTAGTATAATACCAAACGAATAATATGGTGTGATATTTTGTTCCTCTATTCTAATAGATATATTTTTGAAAATTAATTGCAAATTGTCAACTATTTTAATAAAAATTTTATCAGTATAACCTTTCTGTTCTTCTGAAGTAATTTCATTAAATGACTGCATTAAATTATCGAACTTTTTTTTTGAATACTTCATTAGTTGCTCTAATTTCGATTCATACGATGTATAATCAATATATTCCCAATCCCCATATCATTTATTTTTTATTTTTTGTAAAAAAATATATTTACTTCATATAAAATAAATTTATATCATTATGAAAATAACTTTTTTATTTTTTATTTTTTATTTCTCAATTTTCTTTTACGATTGAGCATATTTATTTCTTCTCTATTATATTTACTATCTAAATTATTATAATTATATTTAAATCCTTTTTTAGGTTTTTTTTGCTCAAAATCGACTTGCAATTTTCTTCCCTGAAAATCTTTCCCATTTAATTCCAAAGCTTTTAACAAGCTTCTATGCTCCTTGAAATCAATATAGCAAAATCCCTTAAATTTTTTAGTTTTTGAATTATAAACAAATCTTATATCTTTAATTTTACCACAAGATCTAAATTTATCTCCCACCTCTTTCTCAGTTGTTTCATAAGGTAAATTTCTAATAAAAGCAGTCATGCAATCAATTGGCACATCATTTGGATTTATTTTTACACTTTTATTCAATTGATCACTATTTTTATTTGCTAATGAAACATTTAAATATCTTTTGCCCATAGTATGATTATCTAGTTCCAATGCTTTTGATGCTGATTCCGCTAATGAATAATATATATGGCAATAGCCGATGTTCCTACCACTATCTTGGTATTTAGGTAATTTTATTAATTCTATGTCTCCATAAGGTGAAAATAATTCTCTCAATTCCTCTTCAGTTGCTTCATAAGGTACGCCATTAACAAATATACCGTTGCATGATTTGCTTGATTTATTTTTATTATCATCTTTTTTTGAACTATTTTTATCCTTTTTTTTTGAAATCTTTTTTTCTTTTACTTCTTCTTTATTTTCATTTATATCTATTATTTCTTGGCTTTCTTTCTCATCTTCTTCTGCTTCTTTTTCGTCATATTTTTGTTCTGATTCTTCTACTTCTTCTTCTTTTTCTGAAGATTTTTCTTCTTGCTCACTTTCCTTATCATGAATCATCATATTATCCACTTGCTATGAATATTGTAGTGCATTATATAGTATTTGCTTTTATTTTTACATTAGCAA
>JAJMZR010035196.1:0-15120 GCA_023807225.1 Epidinium caudatum
TCATAATTTCTAGTATCAATAATATTTATATCATTATTTTGGTTGATATTATCATAATTTCTAGTATCAATAATATTAAAATTATTTTTTTCATTAGTATTAATAATATTTAGATTATTATCTTCTTCATTTTTATTATCAAAATTTCTCGTATCAATAATGTTAAAATTATTATTTTCGTTATAAATATAATTGTTATTATTTATAGTATTAATAATATTATTATTTTCATTATTATCAATTATATTGTTATTATTATTGTTTATGTCAACAAAGTTATTATTATCATGAATAATGTTATTATTATTATTATTTAAAGCAAAATCATTGAAATTATTTTTATTATTTCGTTCAAAATCGAATTTGTTAATACCAGTTTTATCTTCTTCTTCAATTATTTTATATAATGCGAAAGCTTGTGAAACTTTCAGTCCAAATTCATTAAGTTGTTCAGTAATTAATTCATCTAAATTATCTAATCTTCCAAATTTTTCAGGCCACAAATCAGTCCTAGTTAAATCATATGCCAAATCCCTATTCTCATCTATATCAGTAGTCTGTCTTTTTCCTACCAAATATCTGGAAATGTACCTCCTGACAGCTGCCGCC
Source organism: Epidinium caudatum (assembly GCA_023807225.1). Taxonomy (NCBI): domain Eukaryota; phylum Ciliophora; class Litostomatea; order Entodiniomorphida; family Ophryoscolecidae; genus Epidinium; species Epidinium caudatum. The sequence goes on from JAJMZR010035196.1 coordinate 610, forward strand.
AAATCACCAATTGTATACACTTCATCAGGATTTCTTTGGACTAATAGTTTTTCTCTAATTCTTTTCTCGACATCTTCGGGTATTTCTTTTTGGTATTCGGGCTGTAATGATTCGATCAAATCATCAAAGCATAAATGCTCAATGAAGAAAAATATATTCATTAATTTCTCTAAAACAAACATATTTCCTTCAATATTAAAGAAATTAATGCAATCAGCTGTTAATTGTAAATATGGTGGTGCTTGGTTTATTATATTTATTATTTTTTCTCCTTTTTTAACATCATTGTTAACTAAATAGAACAAAAGCAGTTGTAAAGAACTGAAAAATCCCTTAAAGTCATAATTATGTCTTACTGAAAGTAAATTATTTATATAATCATTAATTATTAGTTTTTCATTAGAATTTAAATCTTTTTGTGGATATTTCATATAGAATGTGCTCAATGTATCTGATTTTCCTCCTCTGAACCCTTCGGACCAATATGTTACAAAGTTCAAATTATCTTCATTGTCAAAGAGACATAAACCAGGTAAAAGTATTTTACCAAATTCTTCCTCAATTTTATTATAGTCATATTTAAATGAATTATAATTCAAATAATTAATTGTTCCATCTTCTCTAAATATATCTCTTTTAGAAAATGTATAATACAATTCATCGAAATTAATATATTGTGATTTTTTAAAACTATCTTCTAATAATAAAGTTTGATTTATTTTGGCAGTTTGAACTGGAATTTTTTTTTTCAAATTATTTACATAATAATGCAAAATACCATTATGCATTACCGTATCAATAATAGGCTGCAAAAATGTATTTTGCCAGGAAATGAAGTTTTGGCAAGCGGCGGCAAGATACATACCATTTAGTAATTCTCCGTCATCATTTAAGAAACAGACTAAAGGATCACTTTTAGTGATAGTTTTAACCGGCATTTCACCTCTACATTTATATTTGATAGCATCTTCTTTTATTCCATTCCATGAGTCTATAAACTTATTATATTTAATTCTGAAATTATTATCATTAAATATGGGCTCTTTTTCCAGAGTTCTTTTTCTTGCATCATCTCTTGATATTTTGAACGAATAATAATCGACCATATAATTAGTAAAGTCGTTAAAATCAGGAAGATATTTCATTTTCTTTGGGCCTGGCTTATCTAATAAATACTGTCCTAATAAAGGATATTTTGTGATATATAAATTTTTTGGACCTAATTTCTTTATGAAGTCTTCCTTGTTTTTATATTTTGTTAACATGAAATATTTAAGTAAAGGATATTCTTTTTTTGAATATATTTTTTCATCTGGAGGATTCATTTCACATATAATTGCTCTTATGTCATGGTTATCAAATGATAATTGATTATTATTTTCTGCTCTATATTTTATACTATAATTATTATATTCCTTTAAGGATTGACTAACTACTTCTTCTACTTGTTCTTCGAATATGTTTCTATCGAATTCATTTTCGCAAACAGGACAATTATTAATTAGTTTAGATACTCTTATAAATATTAAATTCATAAATATTTGCACTGATTGAATTCCTTTTTGATTTAATATTTCTCTCATCAAGTCCCAATCTTTTTCAAGCATTTTTGTGATAGTGTAACCTTTTGCAAGGAAATTATTTTCTAATTGATTTGAAGAAATATATCCTAAACAATTTGCAAAAAATAGATGACTAAAATTAATAAAGTTTAATAGTCTAAAGGTCAGTGAACTGATTTTTCTAATTTTATTATCTTTCTTTTCAAATCTTTCTTTAGTCACTGAACTTAGTCCCATTTTTGATTGATTCATAAGAGGATCTACAATATCCCTCTTATAATCTGCTAATAGTTTATTAGGAATATTCTCACTTGGATCTCCATATCTTCCCTCGCATGCTCTTTTCTGCTCAGCATTTTTATATATTCTATAATGACCAGGTCTAATAACCATACCATGTTGAGAATAACCTTTGTTAACAACTTTGGGCCCCCAACCTATTTCCAATTTGCAAACTGGGCAATTTGATGTATTTCCTTTTGATGGGAAACCACAAGGCTCTATGGCATAATAATATCCACAACTGCATACGTAACAACCATGGTTATCTGGAAGAGTATTTAAATGGTTTTCTATTTCCTCATATGAGTTTATATGTAAATCTTCAAAATAGTCATTTCCTGGAATGTAACTTTCTATTACATTATTATAACAGTTACTACTTAATAAACCTTCATATAAATAATCATCAATATTATCTTCTTCTTTTGCTGATAATGATCTAACACAATATCTAAACCCATATAGTACAATTTCAAACAATTTTTGGTTTATACCGCCCCAACCTCCAAGTTTAGATTTCATTTTACTATTATAAGTAGATTCATCAAAAAACAGATTTAGTAAATTAATTAAATTTTGACTCAATTGAATATCTGTACTAAATAAATGTTTTGTGAAAGCTGAAAAACTACGATATTCATTTTTTTTATTTTGGTCAGCATTATTTAGCCCTAGATTAGAAATTATTTTATTCATTGACATTGCTATGAACATATCCAAAGTATTTTGTTTGATATAATCAGCAAATAATTTAGTTTGTTCCAGAGGAAATTTATTCTTTCTGCATAATTCGAAATCCTTAAATTGATGCTTAAATTTTTCATTAATTTCATCAGAATCTAAAGGAATAAAATAATTTGTTAGCATATCTTGAATTTGATTGGATTTTTCCCTGATTTTTAATTCATCAGCAAAATCAATTTTATGTCCTATAAAATCATAATTCTGAAATTCTTCATAATTGTTGCAAAGACTATTTAACAATTTAAAAAAGTATATTTTTAAAACTTTTCTAAAGTTATTTGGCCTTTTTCCTTCGTCACCTTCCTTACATTTAATTACTTTCATGATTCCAGTAATATCACCTAAGTCTTTATATCTTTCCTTGATGAAGAAAACAAGTCTACTTAAATATGCTTTGACATATGTTAGAGTGTACAATTTAATTAAATGTGAATTATGCTTCTTCTTCTTACCAAGAGCTGCCAGTTCTAAATATTCAACATATTTTTTAAAAGCATAAAATGATTGTTCTAAAATTATTCCTGTTTTATTTTCTGGATCATTTATTCTATCAAGAGAAAACTTTTTAAAATATTTTTCTAATTTTTCCTTTGGGCTATATGGAATTAAATCAAAGTATAAATTTATTTTTGTTTCAAAAATATTTATAATGATCTCATCGACGAATATTTTTTTGGAATCGTTTAGCATTTTTAAAATCTTAGAATTGCTATCATGTAATATATCCAAATTTGAAACAATTCCTTCTATTGAATGGTTTAATGTATTATTTATTATAATTGCCATAATTTGTGTACTATTTGCAATTAAATTATTGTCTTTCAAAATAAATTCAATTATTTTTTGTCGATAGTCATCATATATAATTTTAGTAAATTCATTCAACAATATTGCATTAATGATTTCCCCATATTTCTCATTACCTTTTATTTTTTCTACCAAAAATTGATATAATTTCTCCAAATTACTAACTAACTTACTTTTTTTTTGTTTAATCATTAAAATAGTTTGTTTACTAAAGAATTTAATAGTATTAGTTAAATATTCAATTTTCTCTTCTGAATTGATACCCTGCACTTCAAACGCTTTAGCAATTATTAATATTTCTTGTAATGAAAATACTTCTTTTGAATATAAGGTTAAACTAGTATTCAATTGGAGACCATCTTGATGTAATTGTTTATCAATATTTATTAATTCAAAGAATTTATCAGAATCCTCCTTTAAACCAGTATATATGTTTTCATTTGAAGTTACTACTCTTAGAAGGGATTCTAATCCCATGAAAAATGCCTTATTGACTAATACTTTATGTTCGGGATTTCTTTCTGAAACTTCAAAAAATATTTGATTTTTATCTAATATTACTTTAATTTGTTCATATAAATTTGGAACTATCTTATATAAAGTTATATACATTTTTAATATAGAAGTAATTTCTACACTATATACCTCAATCCAATTTATGATATTTCCTAATTGCTTGACATTATCACATTCCATTGGAGCATATTTATTTTTTAATTCTACTAAAAGCTTTAATATTCTTTTTATATTTTCTATTTGATTTTTATCATATATTTTATTTTCAATAATATTATTATTTTGCTCATTATTATCATTATTATTATCATTATTATTGTCATTGTCATTATCATTATCATTGTCATTATCATTGTTATTATTTCCTTCTTCTTCATTTATCTTATTCATATTATTGTTAATAAACAAAGTGTAGTAATCATCTAATAATAAATCATAAAAAATATATGATTCTTCCTGACTATTTGAATATCCTTTAACGATCAAATTTAAAATTTCTTGATTGTCAATTTCTAAATTTGTTATGTTATTTAATCTTTTTAATTCTTCTTTATAATTATTTATATCTCTTTCCAATTGTTCATCTTTGTTTACATTTCTTCTTAAATCATCTTCATTTTTGAAATATTTAGGAACAACCTCCTCTCTGACTTTTTTAAGAATTTTATCAATAGTGGTTTTTAGCCCAGGCAACTTAAGTCCCAAAATAATTTCTAAATTATTAGCCCCTGGCCTTTCAGTTATTCTTGTTTTGCCATCATTAAACATTAATTGTTCCAAATAAACTTCTTTTGTTGTTTCGAAAATGTCTCTTTTCCAAATTCCTTCATTGTCTTCATCGACATCCCATAGAGATTCTTTTCCCACAGTTTTAATATCTTCTTCATAATCATAATCATCTTCTGAATCTATATTATTTTTTGAACTTGTATCAATAACATTATTTTTCTTCTTCTTCTTTTTCTTCTTCTTTTTATCATTTTTGTCTAAATCGATTATAGTAGGATCTTCGGCATTTGATAACAAGGAAGAAAAGAAGTGGTCTTTTTCTGCTTTGAAAATGAACAAATTTAATTGGTGAGCATATGACCTTGATAAATATTTAATTATTATAGAAGGCAAATCTACGTCGTCTGGTGTTATTAAATCAACTTTTTTGAATATTTTGGTAATTATATCTTCTTCTTTCAATATTTGTCTTATTATGCATTCATTGATTAATTTTCTGACTTGTGCATTATGTCTTATAAAGTACATGAATTTATTGATATAATTATTTTTGTTTAAAGTTTTTACAGATGAAATGACATTATAAGTAATATAATTAAGTGATGCATATACACTACTTAATAACTCTCGGTCGACATCCAAGCATTTTAAAAATAGTTCATTTCTTTTCATTTTAAGAATATTTTCAACTGATAGTTCACTACTTCCACTTAAATTATCTATGAATATCTGGTAATAACCAGATAAATTTGATAATGTATGATATAATATTTTTTTATGTATTTCATTTTGCTCTTTTTGAGATTTTTTGTTGAAATTTTTCAATTCGGAATCAAAAATACGAACAACATGTATAATGAAGATAAATATTTTTGGGGTGTTATTTTGAGCGTTCTTATTAAGCTCAAAACCTCTTTCTTTGTACTCGATGAAAAATTTGAGATAATTCATAAATCTTCCTTCATATGGCCTCAATTTAATTAAACAAATTTTATATTTATCTTCACAATAAAAGAGATCCAATTGTCTCTCTAATTCATTTTCAGTCTTTATAGAACTAATCTCAATTTGGAATATATTTTCTCTTTCAAAATGTCCATATGTAGGGTTATCGATATTTACTATATTTTCAATTCCATCTAAATTATGACTAAAAGTATATACTACATTTTTATTGTAATTTAATTTTTTGACAAAATTGGCAATATTTGTATGCTCACCTCTATTATAATATTCAATGATCTTTTGTGCATAATCAGGATATTTTTGGAAGAAATTAGTAAGATTAAAACTAAAGAAAATATCTTGGGGTAAAACCAAAGAAATTCTTATCAAAACTTCATCAATCATATTTTCAATAGGAATATTTCTTTTACTTGCCTCATATAAAATTCCTTGTATTTCTTCTAGACTTGAATTGATTAATAATTTTGAGAAATCATAATTGATACCTTTATAAGTTTTTGTATTTATTTTAACAAGGGCTTCTAAGACTTCCTTTATTTTTTTAGATTCCTCAATTAAGGCCGGGCATAATAAGTATTCATAAGATAAAATATGTTTTTCAAATCTATTTAAGAAAGGTGATTCTTCGTTTTCAATTTGCTCAAAATCAACATTTACAATACATCTGAAATTGTTATTGACGTAAGAAAAAGTATTAGTGGTCGATCCTACTGCTAAACGGGCGTAATTTTTGTTACCTACTACTGAGAAATTTTGGTTGAAGAGATCATATAAGTTTGGATAGACTGATTCTAAATTGCTCAAAATTAATATATTTCCTTGTTCCATATGTAATTGCACTTTATTCAATACTTTTAACGAATATTCTTCACTTTTATGGTCATCAAGGAATTCGCTTCCTATGAAAAGACTATAATTTTGTTGTGTTTCTGATAAAATAGTTGACAATAAGCATATACTTATTTCCGAATTGGAAATAACTAACAAATATCTACTGTTTATATCATGTATATTTTCCAATAATCTTAATGTTACATTATATTCTCTACAAACTTGACAACTTGGGTATAATTGTTTATATATACTTTTGACTACTTCGAGGGAAGTTATTTTTTTGCCATTGTCTTCAAATTCAATACCTGCAAAATTCTTTTCAATAGCATCTATACCAATTTTGCAGAAAGTTTCTTCTCCAATATTATGATAATTATTATAAATAGATGATAAATTAATACTAGCATTTTTAACTAAATAATAAAAATCTCTGTTACCGTGGAATTCTTCTTTTCCATCAGATTTATGTTTTTCTTTTAAATATTTTTTATATCCATAATAAGTTTTACCTAAATTTTCAAAGAAAACCCTATATTTTTCAGCCAAAATTTCATTGTAAGATTTGCCTATTGTTAAGGCTGTTTCTTTCATATCTTCTTCATCAGGTTCTGGAATAGAAATATAAATACCTCTATTCATTTTTGAAGCATCTAAAGTCCAATTTGATATACCAACAAATGCCACTTTTTTATCTCCTTCATTTTGGTCATATTCTAATTCGGCATGAATTACCTTTAATGGATTATTAGGTGAATGTTCTGCTAAGCCCATTTCATCGAAAAATATCATTGATATATTTTTATCTCTCTCAGAAGGATCTATATCTTGAATAACTTTTCTTGCTTTTCTAAAAACATTCTCAACTCCCTCTGATGTACTTCCCATAGATCCTTGATATGAATTAACTATAACTTTTGGTAATTGCCTAAATAAGGCATTAGTTGATAAGTAACCTCTCATTGATTTAGTAATTAATTGAACACTCAAAGATTTACTGCAACCTGGCTTACCCACAATGAAAATAGGGACTTTATTATTTATTGCAACAAATAATGAAAATAAATTTTCTAAAAGTGCTTTATTTTTTGCAATACCTTTGTCAATTTGAATATTATCTGCAATGTATCTTTCTTCATTTAATGGCAAAGTAAGAAAATCTCTTCCATTGAAAAAATCTTCATATTCTGATATTTTATCATTTAATTTTTTATGTAGCTCTTCTCTTAAAGGCTTATTGGTGATTCTCATATAATAGCAAACAAAAATACTTAAATTTATAGCAGAAATGTGTATATCTAATTCTTTAATACCTTTTAATGAAAATGTATTTTCTAAATGAGTCAAAATTTTATTAATTGTTTGAGTTTGAGTTTGATTTTCATTTTCGTTTTCATTCTTTTTTTTGATTTTTATATAATCATAAAAAAATTCATAAAATATATTGAATCTTCTTATTTCTCTTAATGAAACAGAAGATACATCATTATATTTCCTAATAAAGTTTTGGCAAATGACAATCAAATCTTTTGATAAGCTTAATAACTTATTCAAATCAGAATCTTTAAAATTACCTCTGTTTTCATTAAATTTTTTTTCTATAGATTCTTTTATCATGCATCTTATATAATGCTCTTCATCTTCAGGACTGATTGTTCCAAAGTCAAAAACAAAATTAAGCAATGAATGAGGAAGGGGATTGACTGTGTACACTAGATTACTGTTTTGTTTACGTTTAATATCTTCTAATTCTTTATCATTTAAATATTTCTTTTGTTGATGAGCTTGGTCTATATTTAAACCTATTTTATCTTTTCCTTTATAAACTCTTTGTCTATAAGGGTTACAAGCGGCAATAAAGACTATGTTTGAAGGTAATTCATTACCTTGGTAAGTATGCTTGCACATTAATTCACTTATGAGCCCCATTGATTTACATGTATTTATTTCATCTAAGAAAACCCATATTTTTTTTTCTTCAAATAGTTGACCTCTTTGGTTATATTCGAATTTTCTTTCTACTTCTTTTATAGCTAAATCACACGCCTCATTAAGAACTTTATTTGTAATAAAGTCAATTATATCTTTGTCTGTTGTTCCTGCATGTATATTTAATATTTTCATTTTATCTCCATTTCCATCATTTTTTAATTCAGATAATTTTCTTATAAGAGATGTTTTTCCACATCCAGTTTCTCCCATCATTATAACTGGGATATTAGATCTTATACGAATTAAAATTAAAGCCATTTTAACAAAGTTATCAGCAGTAAACACATAATTGCCGGCTATTTCTTCCAAAGATATTTTGTCTTCAACTCCTCCTCTCTCAACAGGATTAGTTATATCCAATATATCTTTTAATTCTTTAAGGAATTGTTTTTGGGTATATTTTCTATAATTTGGTAATTCAGGAATAAAATCTTTTTTTTTAATTGCTTGGGAATTTTGTAAATCCAGTAAATCCTTATATTCTTTTTCATTTTTATTTTTATTTGTTATTATACTAAATAATTGTCCTTCTCCTTCATGGAAAAATAATAAAGATGGATCAATTTTATTAAAAGAAATAATTTCTTTCTTTTCATTCACTGCCAAATTATTCACAGCATTTTTTATATCTTCCTCCTCGTCATATTTACCAGTAATAGCTTTATGAGTTTCTTCTTGACTTTTTAATAAATCAGTGAAAGCTCCTTCAGTAAAATGTTTTGTCAATTTAATGAAACTTTCTATAATAAAAGTACGTATTGATTGTGCTTTAACATTTTTTATTCTTAATTGTCTTGCATTTAAAAAATAATTTTGGTTGAATTTTTTAAATTGTACAGCTAAAACATCTATAAATGAGTTTATTTGATAATATGTTGGTTTTGGTATTTTTGTTTTTATTGTATCAAAAATTAATTTTTGGCATTCATCTTGAGATAGAACTACTGCATCAACATTGGTTGAAAAAGATCTTTTTCCTATCCAGTAGACTAAAGTTTTAAATATCTCTGGAGTAATTCCTGGAAAGAATAAATCTTTTGTATTGATTCTGTTTTCTGTTAAATCTTTCAAATAATTGCAAACTATTTGGATGTTAGAGGTGATATTACTTGATACAATCAATGGAGCTAAATTATCTATTGATAGCTTTTTCTTTCTGAATAAAGTTAGCAAAGGGAATTTAGCGAAATAATCTATGAAACTATTTGGTATTTCTACTTTTACTTCAATTTTCTTTGATAAATAAAAAATATTTTCATTTTTTCCATATAAATTTGTGATTAAAACTGAAAATAAGAATTCCATCATTAAAGATATTTCATCAGAGTCAAACAAGTCTAAATGAATTATACAATCGTCATCCAGTTCTAATTTTTGAAGGCGTTCAAGAATTTCATCTCTTTTCAACACTCCACCTAATGGGAAATAAATATATTTTTTGGATTTCTCTTTAACATAAGTTTTTATTAAAGTTGATTTTCCAACACCTGATTTATCTGAATAAATTAGTTCAATTAAATAGCCTTCATATTTTTGGTTTAGATATAATTGCTTATCTAAATCTAATTTTTTTATTGTTTTTTCTAATTCCAACCATTTATAAATATCTGAAGTTTTATTAACATATAAAATCAGTAAACAAGATTGCATTTTTTTATAATTTTCTACATATACATTATTGATTATATTAAAAAATGTAACTTTTTTGTCAAAAATTAAAGATTCTATACCACCCAAAATGAAGCAAGAATTAAATTCGCATAAAATTGCTCTATATAAAAAAGAAATGATTTCTTCACTTGTGGTATCTTTATTGCATAATAAAATATTTTGGGCGACTGGATTGTGAGTTGTTAAATATTTAAAAATTTGGAATATATCTTTTTCGAGATTTTCGCATAAATAAGTATATATACCTTTATATTTTCCGATTTTTGGTTTTTTGTCAATAATACTATCTCTATATATTTGAGCATAAGTCAATTCATTTTGTTTTAATATCTGATTTAAATATCTTTCACAATTTAATATAATATCTTGATAAATGTTTTTACTTTTTTTATAGTTAAATGATTGTAAATTATTAACAACTAATTCATTTGAGAAATATTGCAAAAAGGGCATTAATTTGAACAAATGCTTTTGCTTAGGCTCATTAACTATATTATAAAAATAATTGAATTGAAGACCAAAGAAATATCTGACTAATTTTCTGTCTCTATATCCTAAAATTTGTTCCTGATTAATGTTGTTCAAAATGTCTCTTATTATTTTAACTGCTTCTTCATAAGTATTATACTCTTTTTTATCAATTTCAAATAAGATATTATTATATTCTATTTTTATTTTAACAATAAACTCTTTTGGAAATCCTTTCCAATAAATTGCTTGCAACAAGCCATATAAATTATTTATCTCTGAAACTAATTCAATAAACTTTTTATTATTCAAAATAATTTGCTCTTTCTCTTTAGCATTATTATCTCCTTGATTAATTACTACTCTATTTAATTGTGCTCTATCTCTCAAGTCAAATAAGTCTTTTAAGGAAAGATTTGAAGGAATTAAATCATTTTCGTTATTTCTATTTTCTTCAAAATAAAAACAATTGAAAAATTTATCTTTGTTATTAGACATAGTAATTTCTGATTTTTGCAATATTAATGATACTTTATTTTTTGACATTTCAGCTCTATCTAGACCATTTTTAATCATTTCATTTATTATTACGAAATTATTAATAAATCTAGTGAAATGCAAATTAAAATCTTTATTTTTATCAACTTCTTCTTTGAATTTATTAATCAAATCAATATCTTTTAATGCTTTAATAGTTTGCTCATTTACAAATTTATGCATGAAATCAATACATTTTTCTAAATCAAAAATATCGTTAACAGACAAAAATCCATTATCGAAAAGACCTGGTAATTCTTGCAATCTACGACAATCTTCAAGAGAAGTTTGCATTAAAAATTCAATTGATTTTGGTTGTTTTCTTACTAGAAGAAGTATATTTAAATATTCTTTATTGTTTTCAGGTTTTTTGGTGTCATATGTTATTTCATATTTAGCCAACATATCTATACATTTTTGAATTTTTTTGACTTTTCTCCTCTCGAACTTTTGATTCATATAGTCTAAATCTTTACTGAACGAGCTTTTGCTCGCCCCCATTTCAGCTATAAAGATTTTAATAGCTTCTACTAAGTGTAGCATATCTTCTCTTTTAAGAAGAACCACTAAATCTTCATATAAATTGAATTTGTTTTTTACTTTCTGGAGATTCAATAACTCAATATCAATATCAATTTCTTTTTGTAATTCTCCTTCTTTATTTTTGAATGGCTTTAGACACATTTGAACGATGTTTTCGTTTGAATCCTCTAATTTATTCTTAGTGAAAATATCTTTTATTTTTTCGAAGCTTTTAATTGCTCTTTTAAAGCAGTTTTCATCATCTAACATATTTTTATCTTTTATATCGTTATATATAGAAATAAAAAATGAACTTTCTGACATTCTACCTATTTTCTCGACATCGTCTCGTAACTTTGTGACATAATTGTTATATAAATATGAATAATCTTTGATATATGATTGTATAGTGCCTAATTTTATTTGCTTGACAACAGCATTTAATTCAATTATTTCTTTGTAGTATTTATTTGGGTAGAACAAAGTGATTTTTTCCAAATAAGTTTGAATAGTACTCAATGCAACTTTAATTAGTTCTACATTTTTAATTAATATATCTTTTTGCTCTTTTGCTTCGTTTTCATTCATTAGAAAAATTATTAATAACCGATCATATAGAATATCCAACTTAGAATTGTCGATAAAATAAGTAATCAAACTATAGTTAATATCCAGTGATTTAACCCTTTGCATTGTTGAAGATAGAACTAACATAGTTTTTTCCAAGTACAAGCCTGAATCGGCTTTCTCTTTTTGGAAAAAATTGTCTGTTTTTAAAAGCATAGATAGTAACTTATAATTGTTTGTTTCTTCTAATTCAAAGAATTCATCTTCTCTTATGACATATTTATTTATTTTTTTCAGAATACTTTTTTTTACTCTTTCAGACATTTTAATTAAGTCTATAATTGTAGAAACGTTGTCATTCCAGCTATTTTGAGTGAAATAATCTGTAAATACCTCTATGGTTACATCTGATAAATCTTTATATTTGGATAAAACAGTAAAATATATTTTATTCAATATATTACTATTTAAAAGTTTTTGAACCACTTGTTTATTAAATGAAATGCAATTATAATTTTGTTGGTCTGAGTAATATATCAAATTTATAATATCATTATAAAAATTAGGGCATCTTTCAGGCACATATGTCGGATATAAGATCTCAAAAGCTTTTTGCAAAAGAGAAACCGACTGATAATTATATTCTTTTTTGGACGGATCTTTAGAAATATTTAAAAGTTCAAGAAGTAATGAGAAATTTGCAATATGATTAACTAATTTACATACTTGGCTTACAAACTCATAATAATTTAAATCAAAGATCTTCTGGAAATCCATTTCCTTCCATTTTGACATAAATTCTTGGTTTATCTCAAATATATTGATTCCACTTATAACTTCAGCTGAACGAAATTTAGCAGAATTATATTCATCATCATTATAAAATTTATCATTTTTGATGAAATTTAGAATATCTAAATTACTTAATTTATGTTCTTTTGAAAGATTAATCATATTTTCATGATTGATGTAATCCATATCTGTTTTTAAACTAAAATTTCGACGATTTGTTTTCACCTCATTTATTATATTATTTAAAATGTCCATATTCTCCAAATTTTTTGATTCAAAATAATTAATATATTTATCGAATATTACTTGGGAAAATTTTACAAATTGTTTATCATATTTACTTTCATTGGAAAATAAAGTTTGGATTTCTGAATGTATCTTATTCATATCATCTTCTTTTTTAGGTACAATAAAATTTTCAATATTAATTAAAGAATTTTCACTTCCATCTATTTTTTCATTAAAACATTCAATTTTTTCATTTATAATTTGAAGTAGATTTAGAAAGTCTCTATTATAGCTGAGAGCATTTGTTAAATCTTCTTGGGAATTAGTATATAGAATTAATTTTTCTATTATATTTTTTGGCAATTTTGGTTTTTTAAGAATTTTCCTATGTTTAACTAGACCTTTGTAAATGAAGACTTTTACCTCATTATTTTTTAGCATTTTTTTCATTCCTTGTTTATAGCATCTAATACAAAAAAAGTATATTATTGTAAAGAGATTTATTGATAGTTCTTCTCTTTTATTTTCATCGTCTATTCCTTCTATTTTAGGATTATTTTGGTAAATATCCATCATTTTTTTAAATTCTTTCTGTTCTTTTTTTGATATTTCACCATTATCATTTATTTTTTCTGAATTGAATAATTCTAAAACTTTTGTAAAATATTTAGAATTAGAACTACCTATTAAAAGAGAAATATAAAATGAAAAATCAATTTTATCTTTTTCACTATTTATTAAATGATTTATTGTTGAAGTAATTAAATCACCAAATTCTGCTGAATCTTTATTATAATTTTCTTCTATATATTTCGCATATATTTCAAATTCCTCATTCAGACTCAGTTTAGATTCATATAAATTTAGATTTGAATTTAAATCAAATAAAAAAGCATTTCTATTTGGATCTAATTCAGGTATTTCTACTTCGTTTTTGTCTTGGGAATTATCATCAGAAATTATTTTTAAAGATTCATCAGTTTTTTTTGAATAATGAATAAGGCGATATATTGAAGTTGTATATGTGACTTCATCTCTTTTTATGGTAGTTTCTTCAACGCGCTCTAAAGAATTTGCCTCTGGATAATTCGAGGATACATAAATTTTAATGTCTTTTGATCTTTCATGGCTTTCAATAAAATAAAAAAAATGAGTATCATCATTTTCATTTATATTATTATTTATATCATTATCTTCTTCCATTTTATTTCTATATATATTTTCATAAATAATTATCTTATTAATTAAAAAATTTAATTAATATTTGCAAATAAACTCTTTTTCATTGGGGATTGGG
>JAJMZR010035197.1:0-14744 GCA_023807225.1 Epidinium caudatum
ATTTTATTGTATTTTAATATATGTCAAAATTTTATTAAATTGATTAATTTTAAATTATATTCATAAATATTTAATAAGCAGATGACTTTTTTTATAATATAAGTAGTAAATTGTCTATAAAAATATTTTTATCTTTAATTTAAAAGTTAATCAATAAATAGTTATTATCAAATAAAATGGATGGAAAAGATTTAGAAAAGGAAGAAGAAACTAGAGAATTTCAATATGTTTACTTTATAGAGAATCATATTGAAACATCTCATGTTCTTATAGAATTATCAAGAAAGCAAACTGTTGCTGATAATTTAGAGTGTGTTAAAATTAGTAAAAAGGAAATTAATTCAAATGAAAGTTATTTTTTTTCAATTTATCGATTTAGATTTTACTCATCTAGAGTAAGAGAAAATGATTCAACAATTAAAGAAAATTTAAATAAGTTAAAAGAAAATATATCAAAGCATTTGGATATTCAAAGCAAACATAAAGAAGGTGGGACATATGATATTACAATTGAGCTAAAAGATGAAGATAACAACGATAAATTTGAAAAAGTAATTAATATAAAAGAATTTGAAAAAGATATATTTTTATTTGACTTTAAATTTGATAAGAAATCTGGTTGGATAACATATAAAGATCCTCCAAAATCATATTCTTTTAGTTTAGAGGAGCAATTTCTAATTTATATTGATTTTCTTAGAAATGGATATATAAAATTAAACCAAAAATCAAGGCAAAATTATGGCTTAATTCTATCTGTTCAACAATTACTTGTAGGAAAGAATAAAAAATTTAAATTTACTTTTTTTTTAATTATTCTATTAGAATGCTTTGCAACTCCTCTTGTCCAAAGACATTTAATCTGTTTTAAACCATCAAAAATAGAAACTATTGGTACAATTTCAGAAATAAAACTAAAGCAAGTAACAAATATTTTGAAAGTCTTTGAAAAAAATCCCAATAAAGTTTTAGTATATATAGAAGAAGAAAAATCAAAAATAAAATGTGGAATTAGATTATTTGCCATTATTTTTTATTTCAATTGTACTTTCTATAAAAATAGAATACCTGAGTTACTTTCAGATAAAAATAATACAAAATATATATATCCAGCATTACTTGAATATTTTGAATTATTTGATTTTCTTAAATTTGATTCAGAACAAATTACATTATTAATAGAATTCACACAGAGTTTTGATCAATTATGTATTGCTTTAAGCTATAACAAGAATATTCAAGAATTGCTTAGTTCAATTGTATTAAATTTTGAAAAAATAGTTCAACTTTACACAAATCAAAATGAAGAATATATGAAAAAAATGAACAATGAAGGAAAATTAAAAAAACCTATAATTAATATATCAGAATTAGCATTACCAGATAGAAAAGATTGCATGCAAACAATATATGATTTATATTGTTCTATTATCACCTTAGAAAAAAGCCATACAAATGAATTTTTTATTAATTTTAGTTCATCATTTTTTGAAGCATATATAAATTATTTTAATTCAATAAGCATTGATAATTTACTTAAAGTTAAAGAAATGATATCATTTTCAAAGATTTATTCCATAAATATAAATTTACAATTTGATATTAATAAAATAATCCATGAAAATGGTTTAATATTTTCATCCAATGGGAAATTGAAAAATATTGATTTATTAGATTTTATTAATTTAAAAGATGAATATTATATGTCTTCTACATATAAAAAATTACGTTCTTTAGATATCTTAAATGGTCTTGATTTTTCATCTTTTGATGATAAATTCTATGAAAAATGGAAAAAGATTAATTGGAATGAAATTTTTAAAGATCAAAAGATTTCTTTTTATGAAAAAATACTAACTTTTATTAAAGATTTAAATGATTTTAATATCATATATAAATTATTTGATTTAAACGAAATTAAAGATAATTTTGTAATTGAACAATTGCAAAAGAAAATTGTTGATTTATATAAAAATTATAATCCTGAAAAACATTTAAATTTTATTGAAGATATAATAATATTAATATATCATTCAGATAAAAAGAATGCAAAAAATGAATCTTTTTTAACTAATAATATACAAAAATATTTCAATGCTAAATTGGTGAATAAAATATATATAAATTTATTATCAAAATATGGTGATGATATAAGCCAAAAAACAAAAAAAATTATAGCTAAATTTTTCACTGAAACTCCTGATAATATGAATCCAGATACTTTATTATATTTAATTTCCAATTGTCCAAAATGCGCAAAAAATATTTTTCAAAGTTTGGAGAAATATTATATTAAGAAAGAAGATTTTTTGAAATTAGAAGACACTGATAAATATAAATTATTTAAGGGATTACTTGATAATAATTATATGAGCAATAAAGAATTTCAAAATACCTATTATATTCAAAATGCTATAGATATTACAAATAAATTAATAAGAGATATAGATAAAGGAGAACTTACTTTGGGAGAAATAAGTATTTTTTATAGCAATAAACCCGAAGATAAATTAGAAGAAAAATTATTAGAAAGGATGATTACTCTTAACTTTAATTCGAAAGAAAAAGGGGAAAAGAAAAAAAAACTAATTGATAATTTTTTTAATGCTATTAATTTAGTTATAAATGATTTACAAGTAATACTTGAAGATTTATTGGAATTTTATTATATTAAAAAAAGCAAAGATATACAAGAAATAAAAGCTATCATTGAAGAAATGAAAAAAGGAAAATTAAATTGTTTTGAAAAGAATTATACAGAAAGATTTTCTTACTTTAGTAGCGCCTATAAAGATAAAGCAGATGAAAGATCTAACAAAAAAAAAAGTAAATTTTTTTTGACTATTTTTAAAAAAAATAAAGAAAATTATAAAGTTAATGAGGATACTTGTGTTGATGAAACAATTAAGGAATTTGATAAATTAAAAGATATATTTACAACTGGTGTCAATTCATTAGACAAAAATATCTTACAAGATTGTTTTAATACCATAAAAGGGAAAAATGAAGAAGAAATTGATGATGAAATATTAACTTTAACTAAAATATTTCAAATCGAAAATTATAATAAAAATGAAATAAGAGAAAGTATGATAACATTATCTAAAAAAGAAGATATATATAATATTTCAATTGCTATTTCAATGTTTCTGGAAAAATTGCAAATAAAAGGGAGTTTATTGGAAAAATTAAAAGAAATAATTCATAATTTCGAAAAATCAAATGATGAATCAATGATTTTAAATACTATTACAGATTTAAAATCATATTCCATTGATATTGATATTTTTTATGATAAAAATTATAAAGAAGATAATTATTTAAATATCTTTCTTAAATTAAAAGAGCAACCTGAAGCAATTATATTTTTAACAAAAATTAATTTTGAAAGTTGCCGTAATTTGCAGGAAGTTGTGGGAGAAATAGATAATGCTTTTCTAAATGCTAATGATATATTAGATTTAGAAAAATGTGTTGAATTTATTTCAAAGTTAGAAATAGAACAAATTAAAAAGGATAAAACAGATGTTGAAATTATTAATATTTTTAAAAATGAAGTTTCAAAATATAAAGGTATAGAAGTATATTTTTCAAGGTATATTAATAATTATTCTGAACTAAAATCTTTAATTGATTATGGCTTAGATAAATCAGAAGCTTCCAAAAAAAAGATTTCCCTTATATGTAAAAAATCAATTTTCCTACTTAAAAATATGAAAGGTGAATTTTTCAAAGGAATTTATAATGAAGAAGAAGAAAATAAAGGCCAAAAAAAGGAAATAGAAACAGAAATAACTATGGACAACCTTCTTGAATTAAGAGACAGAGTTCAATTAACAAAGAAAGTAACAGGAGATGAACAAGAGACAGAACTTTTAGAAAAGTATAAAAAATTTATTGAAAGAGTTTCTGAAATATTTAATATATATGGGTTGATACAAGACATTTACAAGTCTGGATATCCTGAAATAGTTAATATTAAAATAACTATAATTAACTATGAATCACAATTTAATGGATGTGGATTAGAATCACACAAATTCTTAGAATTCTTTTCTAAATTAAAAGAAATATTAACTGTATTAAGAAAACAAATAAAAATGTCATATAGAGATTATCCAATAATAAGATTTATCTATGGAAGATTATTTAATTTAATATATAATTCATATACCAAAAAAGAAAATGATCAGAAGAAAATCTCTTCATTTTTAAAATTTATGTCTAATAATTTAATTAAAGAAGAGAATATAACTTTTTCATATAAGAAAACAGAAAATATATATGAAGATTTAATCGAAAATTCTATTAATTATATTCAACAAGTTTTGGAAAAAAATAATTTAAATATAAATGATATTATGAAACAAAATCTAATTTCCCAAAATAAAAAAGATACTGAATATAAAGGATTATACATATATAAATGTGAAGAACTAGAAAAAGAATTATTTCAATTATATAAATATCTAACAAATCAGACCCCATCGGCTCAAGCAATATTATTATGCAATAAAGAAACAACAACTGAAGAATTAACTGCTTTTTTATATCGTGCAATATTATGCGATTTTAATTGTTGTTTTATTATTGCTGGAGTAGAGTTATTAGAATTTGATAAAAAGAGTACATTACTAGAATTATTAAATAATATAAATAATGATTTAGAAGACCGTGAACTAAAGCAAAAATCCTGCTTGATTATTGCTTATACCAATAGTGCTAATGATATTGTAAAAAGTTTAGAATCATTAAAATATAAAAAAATTTTAGATATTAAAAAAAAAGATATAGAAAAGCAAACAATCGATAATTCTAAAGTAGAAATAATTTCTTCAGATCAATCAGGAGTGGGAAAATCGACTCAAATAAAATTATCAACCAATAATAAACAAAAATATGTTTATTTTCCTTTTGGAGGAGTTTTTAATAGGGAAGATATAATAGAAAGATTAAAAAATTTAGTCATTCCAGAAAATAGTCTTCTTCATTTAGATTTATATGATACTGAGCAAACTGCACTTATGACAGAATTTCTTTTTTCAATATTAATAACTAAATTATATGGACAAAATGAAGATATTTTTTATTTATCAAAAGATATAGAAATTAAAATTGAAATACCAAATGGTTTTATAGATTTCATGAAAAAATTTCCAATATTGACTCTTTTCCCTTCTAAAACATATAAAATTAGACAATTAGAGCCATTAATTGTTCCAAAAAATATAGATTCAAATATTCAAATTGTTGCAAATTATTTAAAAGCTTTAGAAGATAAAACAATTGACACAAAGGATTTATTTTTTGATAGAATAACTCCAATTGACTTTAAATTTATTAATATGGAAACAATAGTAGAAGCAAGAATTTTAAGTCAAAAAGAATGCCAAAGATTGATTTTCCAAAAAATTCAGGAAACAATAAAAGAACCAAATTATTATCAAATTAAAACTTTTATTGATATATTAGCTACACAATTTAAAAAACTAAATCAAAGTTATTATCTTAACGCCAAAAATTTAAAATTGCATGGTGGACTAAATACTAAAAGAACTTTTTTAGTTGAAAGCTTCATTAAAATTACACAATATTTTACCGAAGGAGCATTTGATAAAATTTTAAAAACTCAACAATCAGTTCATAAGACACTTTTTGGACAATATGATGAAAATAAATATATTGACTCTGGTATGAAAAATATGGCTGATAATAAACATTTTATAATTTCTTTTGATAAAATAAAAACATCACTATTATTCTTCCATGAAGGAAATGGAGAGCAATTTAGTTTTATTACTACAAAAGTTAAAGGAGATGAAGAATATGAAAATATAACTAAATTAAAAAATTTTCAACATGTTAATAATAATATACAAATAGAAGGAGAAAATAATGATGAAGAAGAAAAAAAAGTTGATAAATATGTAATACCCGATTATAGAAATTATAAGCCTGAGCAATTTTTACCTGAGTTAAAAGAAATCTTAGATATTAATAACCCTATAGATGAAAATGAAAATAATCATTCTGGAAAAAAAAATTTAAAGGAAATTGCAGGAACATATGTTTTTACTGCAGATAACTTTGTAAAAATGGTTTTAATTTTATTAAGAATAAGGGCAAATATACCTGTAATAATGATGGGAGAAACAGGATGTGGGAAAACTTCTCTAATAAGAAAATTATCAGAAATGATTAATAATGGCTCTACAGAAAAAATGAAAATATTAAATATTCACGCAGGAACAACTGATAAAGACATTATTAACTTTTTAAAAAAGCATGTAATAGAAGAAGCCAAAACATACGAATTAATTGATAATGAAGAAAAGAAAAAATATGAGGAAAAAGGTATGATTTATTATCCTAAAAAAATATGGGTGTTCCTTGATGAAATAAATACCTGCAAATCAATGGGGTTAATAAGTGAATTAATGTGTAAGCACACTTATCAAGGTAATCCTTTACCATCTAATATAGTTTTTATTGCAGCATGCAATCCTTATAGACAAGGAAAAAAAAATACTATGTCAAAAGCTGGACTTGATTTAAAGAGAGCTCATAAGGAACTTAAATTTTTAGATGAAAAAGAAAAAGAAAAAATGAAAAAATCCATGAATAATACTCTTGTTTATACAGTTAATCCTTTGCCACATTCTTTACTTAATTTTGTTTTCGATTTTGGAAATTTGACAAAAGATGATGAAACAAGTTATATCATAAGTATTATTAGAGAACCTATTTATCGTATATTTAATGAAAATAAAGGAAGTTTAAAGCAAAATGATCTTGATAAAATACATATGTTTGCAAAAGATATGATTGTTTGTGCTCAAAATTTCATTAGGGAAAAAAATGATGTAAGTTCTGTGTCTTTAAGAGAAATTAGAAGATTTAATATATTCTATGTATTTTTCTTTGGATATCTAAAAAATAAAAGAAAAGAAATTGAATCATTTGAAAATAGGAAAATGGATGCAGCTGAGAATTTTTATCAAAATTTAAGTGAATTCTCTATGCAAATTTACTCTGTGATTTTATCAATTTTTGTATGTTATTACCTACGTATCAGTGATAGTGATACAAGAAAAGAATTAAAAGAAAAATTAAATGAAATTATAAATAAATTAGGTCCGAATTTTGAAAAAGTTGACTTTTTAGATATTCCTCATAAAGAAGAATTATAAGTTGTTGAAAATATCAAACTTGGAAAAGGTATTGCCAAAAATAGAGCTTTATTGGATAATATATTTTCCCTATTCGTGACAATTAATAACAAAGTCCCAATATTTATAGTAGGAAAACCTGGATGTAGTAAATCTTTAAGTGTTCAATTAATAAATAAAGCAATGAAAGGAAGTTCTTCATATTCTCCTTTATTTAAAAATCTTCCAAAAATTATATTAAATTCTTATCAAGGTTCAATGGGTAGTACCTCCCAAGGAGTATTAAAAGTTTTCAAAATAGCAAGAAAAAAGTTGGAAAAACTGAAAGATGAAGATAAAAAAAATAATATATCATTGGTTTTCTTTGATGAGATGGGTCTTGCAGAACATTCACCTCATAATCCTTTAAAAGTTATTCATTCAGAATTAGAATATGATTTAAATGAAGGAGATAAAAAGATTGCTTTTGTTGGTATTTCAAATTGGGCACTAGATGCTTCAAAAATGAATAGAGGAATATATTTATCTATTCCAGATCCAAATGAAACAGATACAAAGGAAACTGCATTAACTATTGGGAGCTCTTATGATAATTATCTAGCTGAACAATGTAAAGATTTTTTTGAAAATTTAGGAGAAATATACTATCAATATAAAAAATATTTAAAGGATAAACATAATCAAGATGGAAAAGATGAATTTCATGGAAATAGAGACTTTTATCATTTAGTCAAAAATGCGGCAAGAAATTTAATCACAAAAAGTAAAGCAGAAATTGAAGATATTAATGTAAGACAAATGGCTGCTGCATCAAGTATTGAAAGAAATTTTGGAGGATTGCAATTCAATGATAAACAACAAACAACTTCTCTTGAAATTATTAAAAAAAAACTTAAAGAAAAATATCCTACTTACGAAATAAGAAAAGAATATGATGTTTTAAATAAAATCACTGAAAATATTAATGACAAAAATAGTAGATATTTATTGGTTATTTCAAAATCTTCAATCAGTACCTTTTTATTATCATCAATTTTATCCTCATCTCATAAAGAATATAGTTTTTATATAGGTTCAAAATTTCAAAATGATCTTCAAAGTGAAGAATATTCTTTAAAAATATTAAATAAAATTCAATTACATATGGAGCAAGGAAAAATTCTAATTTTAAAAAATTTAGAGTCAGTTTATCCTGCTTTATATGATTTATTTAACCAAAATTTCCAAGAAATGGGTGAAAAAAAATACGCAAGAATTGCAATTGGTTCTTCCACTAATGCATTTTCTTTAGTTAATGATAATTTTAGATGTATTGTTAATGTAGATGAAGGTCAATTAAATCAAGAAGAACCACCATTTTTAAATAGGTTTGAAAAGCATATTATTTCCTTTGAATATTTATTAAAGAAAGAATTAATTGAAGAATCAAATAGAATTTATGATATTTTAAAAGAATTAATCACATATGACAAAAATGTTTTTAAAGGGATTAACTATGATTTAGAAAAAATATTTATTAATTTTAATAAAGAAGAAATTCAAGGCATTATTTATGAAGCTGATAAAAATAATATTATAAAACAAAATTTAATAAATGAAGTTATTAATAAATTTAGCTTAATTTTACCTCAGGATATTATACTTTTAATGAAAGTAAATGGATTCATAAGCAAATATCCTGATATTTCGAAGCAATTAAATGAATCATATCTAAAGGGGGAACATATGAATTTAGGAAAATTTTTAGGTTCAATGAAAAACAAATTAAATATAGTTTATACATTTAGTAATATTTTAGATTATATTGAAAATATAGATTTTACTAATAATATTTTAGGAGAAGTTAAAGCTGAAAATATAAAACAATTAAAAATAGGTTCTTTTAAATCAGAAAATGAATTTGAAAAGCAAATAAATGAATTTTATAATGAAAAAAAATTTAAATTATGTTTAATTAAATTTACTTCAAGTGAAGGTAACTTCCTTAATTATATAAAGTTTTTCATTGAAAATAAAGAAAGAGAATATTTTGGAAATAAAGAAAAAGAAGAAAAATATGAAAAAGCATTTGTTTTTATTGTGCATTTAGTTCGTACTTTTAATTCAGATAAAAAGGATTCAAAAGGGCAAAATGAAGCAAATAAAAATATTTTAAAAGAAACAATTTCTCATTTATCTGGGTATTATCAAATATTTATTGATGACTTAAATGGAGATAGTAATTTCCCTCTAGAAAAAGCAATAAATTTAAAAGGAAAAGAACTTTTCTATGAATGTCTTGATTTCAAAGAAGTTTTTAAAGAATATATTTATCGTTGCTTAAGTTATATGAAATATAATTTTTCTCATTCAATAGGAAAATTAGATGAGAAAACATATGTTAATAAATTAATTAATTACACTGAAAAAAATCGAGATTTAGTTACACTTATTAATGATAGTATTTTAAGACAAATGGAAAAGGAAGAAGATTTAATTCTTAAAATATTTAAATCTGAAAAATTAATTGATGAAGATGATATTGATATGATTAAAGTTTTAAAGAAATTGCTTGAACAAATTTATAAAAGAAATTTATATTTACTTTATTTCAAAGCTGAGCAAGATCAATTTTTTTCCTCTTTATTATCTAAAGAAGAAGAAAGTAAAGGTAATAAAGAAAAAATTCAAGAAGAAAATGAAAATTTAAATAAGATAATAGAAGGTGAAGAAGAAGAAAAAGAAGATGTTGAGGAAAATAAGCAAAATAATAATCTGGATAATAATTTTGATGAAAAAAAAAATATTATAAAAGAGTTTGAATTTACTTATTTAAAAAATTTAAATTACAATGAAAGCAATAAAAAATTCATTTTGGAACAACTTGGAATGAATGAATTAAATATTATTTTAGGTTTAAATTTGCCAGGTATAAAATCAACTATAAATTCAATAAGCCAAAAATTTAAAACCGAAACTTTATTACTCTATAGAAAAAATGAAAATATATTGAGACAATTAGAAAATTGGGAAGAAGAAATAATACAAAATAAAAGAAATGCTTTTTTTGATAGCTTAAATAATTATAATGAATCAACATATTTTGAATTATTAAGAAATAAAATATTTTTAGAAATTTTAGGCAAAGATAATAATGAAGATAATAATAAAAATAATGAAGATGATGATAAAAAAGAAAAAATATTATTTAATTTATTTTTAGATGATTTTTATACTCTATTTATATATGAAAAAATATATATGAATAATAATAGGGAAAAAAAATTAAATCAAGATGAATTAATTTCTATTAAAAAATTACTGGAATTAATATTAAATATAAGAGAAAATTCTGATAATTCATTCAAAAATGATGATATAATTAAAAATACAGCTAGTAAAATAAATTGGATTGAAGCATATTCTGAAGAGTTAACTATAATTTTAACTATATTTTTAAAATTAAATGATATTATAAATAATTTATATGAAAAAATTGAAAAAATTTTTGAAGATGGAACAATAAAATATGAAATTTCAATAAGAAATAGAGAACATACTTCCCTTGTAAATAAAGCAATTTTTTATGGAATTGAATCTATTATAAGAGTTGTAACTTCAAATGAAGATTTATATATTAGTATAAAAAATAATCAAGAAAAATTTTCTCAGCTTATAAATTTAAATAAGGAAATTTTATTAGAGGCATCAAAAATCCAAAATAAATTGAATTTATATTCAAAAGAAATTCATTCTTTACAAGAAATTTTATTATTAAATGATTGCCTTGATAAAAATAAAAAAGATACTCCTGAGAACATTACAAAGTTAATAAAATACTTTTCAGATGAAACTATTCTTATCAATAACGAGCAAATAGATGAATTAATTGATAAGTTTAATCAATTGTATAATGATTTAAATGATGCAATAGGAAACGATAATTCCTTTAGCATAATAATGTCAATAATATTTAAAAATGAATTTATTAAAATAGCAGATGATTTATTTAGAAATCAATTATTGAGTATCATTTTAAGAAATAATAATTTTATATATAATAACAATCAAATATTTAAATTTATAATAAATATAGATGATACTCCTAAAAAGATGGAGAAATATTTGGATGAAATACAGGAAGATAATTCTATATTAATAAGAGCTATTAATGAATATGAAAATAATGAATTTTTAGAGCAAATAATTATTAATATATTTGAAAATAAAATAATATCATTTTTTAATAATATTCCTAATTTAGATTTTGATATTCAAGACAATAGAGAGAAATTTCCAAGATATTTTGAAGATAGAAGAGAAACAAATATTGTATTTGATTTGCCGCAAACTATATTTGGGAAATGCATTCAAATATTAGATTCTATATATGAACAAGATAACAACCAAGAAATTGGAAATAAAAATATTTGTAAATTATATGCAATTTCTTATATAAAAATATATTTGAATAAACTTATTGACTTCGTTTATAAAAGAGAAAATGAGCTCACTGATATTAATGATATTGTAAATTTGATAATAGGTAATGGTTCTGACAATAATTTCAGAAAAGTAATAAAGATATATGTGTTTAAATTATTTTTCAATTTAATGAATAAAAATTGGGATAAACTAATTCATTATAATTATAGACATAGACAAATTGAATTTTATGATATATTATTGAATGAAGAAAATGAAAGCCAAAATTTATATTTAACAAAAAATTTATTGCCTTCTGAGCCACAAGAATATGAAAATATTAATAATCTATTTAATGAATATAAACAAAAAGATATTGAAGAAAGTGCAAATTCATTTAAACAATTTATAAAGAACAGAGGACTTGATACTTTTATAATAATATCAATAAACCAATTTCTTTCTAAGTTAATGTGTGAGGGAAGTGAAAATGAATTTTCAAACTTTTCTAAAATTTGTGAAAAAATATTTAAAGATTATAATGAAAGTATTAAAAAATTATTATTCTTATTTTTAAATGAAGAACAATATAGAAATATATTAAGAAATAAAATTGAAAACCAAAGTGATATTTCCTGTGAAGGCGATTCTTTCGAAAGCTTATTATATGGGTATCGTTATTGTGTAGAATCACTTAATAATCAAAATAATAATTCAATATATAAATTAATATTATCACAAGAATGTCTTAATATAATTAAGAAATCATATATTCCTGGAAATTATAATACTATAGAAAATATTCACAATAATAAAAAAATAACAATTAAAGTTGGAGTGAATTTTGCTTCTAAAGAGAAAATGACTTGTGTCCATAAAAAAGTAAGAAATTTAGGAGAAATTAGTTTTAGATTATTAAATTTTATTTTATATAGTCATTTATTTTTTGCTAATTGTTTGAATTATTACCCTGATGAAGATTTTAATAAAGATTTGAACAAAAATGGAATAAATTGTCTTGAAATTATTCAAATCAATTGGAATTTATTGGAAGAATCCTTAAAAAAAAGAAATATAACAAATATACAAATTTTTATGAATTTAATCTTCAAAAAATTATCTGAATTAATTAAAAATTGCCAATTTATAAACACTGAAAAGGAATTAAATAACTTTGAAGAAAAAGTTGAAAAATTAATAGAATCGTGTATTAATGAATATTCAATTTATTCTGAAAAATATATGGAAATAAATGAAAAACAAACTTCTATAAATAAAAATAGTATACGAGCTCTAATAAGTGAGTTATACCCTCCAAATGAAGAATTATATCCTTATAATGAATATCCATTCTTGAAATATTTCATTTATACAAAATATCAAACAATTGAGGAATTAAAGAAAAATATTGGTGAAAAAGAAAGCTATATGAATGAATATCCTTTATTTTATATGTATTTATTATATATCAATGGAGAATCTGAGGCTATAAATTTAAAGTATCTTCCAATATTTAATGAATTCACCAATTTAATGGTTAATTATTTTTCATTTAATATCACAAGAGAAGATTCAAAAAATATAAGAATATGTGATCAAACAATATTGAATAATATTGAAGGCTTTAATAATATTTTGAATACTTTTATATCTTCATGGAATAAAATTAAAGATAAAGTTAAAGTATATAATAATACAGAAATGGAAGAAAAAACACTAAGTACAAATGATGAATTAGCCTATTTCTTAAATGATAACAATGAACCAGGATATGGAATGTATATCTCTGCAGCTTTTGAATATTTCATTAAAACTCAAAATGAATTTTTAGAGCAAATCATTAATAATGGAAAAAATAATAAAAATATATATTATTATATTGATAATATGAAAAAAAGTATTCCAATTCAATATGCAAATGAAAATCAAATTTTATTAATAGATAATTGTTTCTTTGGCTCATTGTATGATAATTTTGAAGATTTAATTAACACTTTTTCTAAAAGAAATATTTTTGATGAAAATGGTAAAATTAATTATTTAAATTATAATTCATTTATATATGATATTGATTCAATTGAAGAGGAACTTGCAAAATTAATATTACCTGGAAAATGCTTATTTGATAAAGAAAATAACTTAAATTTTGTTACTTATTTAGGAGAAGGATTTAATAAAGGTAAATCAGATATTCTAAATAAATTTTATTCTAAATATACACAAATTGAATTAGATAAAGATGAAAAAAATAAAATTATTAATTATATCAAAACTCATAATCAATTTGCAGGTAATTATGATTTCAAACCATTTTTTGATTCAATGCAATTGATTATTTTTTATTTAATCAATAATAATTTTAATAATCATGAAACAATTAATAATGTTTTGATTGGACCACCAACATATCTAAGGATTAACCCAGAATGCTTGGAATTTTTAATTGATAGAGAAAATGATTTTAAAGTTGATAAAATAATGAATTTATTTTTATTATTTGAGCATTTATGTTTTAATGATATGTGTTTAGATTTACCTGAGACATTTAGAGTTCAAATAAATGAAGAAACTCAAAAGAAAATAGAAGAACTTAAAAATAAATTTAATGAAAATTTAACTATTAAAGAATTTGGTGCAGCATTAAGGAGATTTATTTCAAGATATTTAACTGGTAAAAAACAAAAAAGTGATATTAGTCCAAACAATTCTATAATTATTTATTTGAAAGAAACAAATTTATGGGATGAGAAAACTGCAAAATTGGATAATTTAAGAGAAATAATTACAAAATTATTATTTGATCTAAATTTAAATGTTGAGCAAAGTTTTGAATTTTATAATTTAATTAAAGAAAAAGATGAAGAAGAAATTAAATTTTATGAAGAATTTGAAGATATAAATAAGTCAAAAGGAAATATGAATATCCAAGTATATAGAAGAAAGAACTAGCTTAATTATTATTTTTTCATCTATTAGCAAAATTAAATTATTTCTTTAAAAAATGAATCCAATATAAAAGTTATTTAACATATTGATAAAATTAAAAAATTGAATATTAAAATTTTTATCTCTATATAAAGAATAAAATATATTGGACATCTAAAATATAAACTCTTTAAATAATTTTCTTTAATAATTTTTTTGTTGATATTGAAAAAGCATTTAAATGAA
>JAJMZR010035198.1:0-14673 GCA_023807225.1 Epidinium caudatum
GTCAAGATATATAATGATAAAATTTTTAAAAAATTTTGTACCTGGCAATTTTGTCAAGACTGGACCTGGACCCAAGTGAACAGGACTTTTTAAGATCCGTTCCCTCATTTTTCATGAGTTAATCTTATAAAAATTTTATGGTAAGAAATAATTGGAAGAAACTATATATTTAGCTGAATAATCGGATTCTTCACCTATTTTTGCTAAAATGAATGCTAAAATTGAATAAGTTCCTTTAGTTAATGATTTAGTGACTTCTGTTTCGTATTTTGTTTTTATATTTTTTAAAATCATATTATAATCATTCGTCTTTTTATCTAGTTTATTAAAATATTCATCATATTTATAAAAAGCTGGATACCACAATTTATTTGAATTCCCTATATATCCAATTATTCCAATATTCCAATATTACAATTGTTATCATAATAATAATTATTATTTATTAAATTATTATATTTAATATTTTTTCCCCAAAATAGAAATTTTGCACTTATATTTATTACCAATAAATCCTTTTTGCTTGAAGATATACTGAGAATTTCTTTATTATTATTATCTTTAGATTCATAATCTATAAAATTTGATGGCTCATATCCAAATACTGAAGCATGTACACAATTATAATTGCATTCAGCTTCATAATTTACTTGAGTCCAACATCTTTCTTCATTAACCAAATTATATTTTTCAAAATGAAATTTATTTATATACTCAATCTTATATTTTTCCTTCTGAATGAATTTTTCTATTATTTTCAAATTAATTTTTATAACAGAGGTTTTATTAATTAATTTTAATGTTAGAGTAAAATTTGTTTCTTGTAAAAATTGGCTTCTAGTACAATTATTGATAGATATAATGCTATCATCTATGTATAATTCAAGGTCGAAAGTAAAATTACTTTCAAAATTTTTGGGAACATTATTATTTTTAATTGTAATATATTTACTTTCTTTATATGAAAAAACGACTTCTCCCTTATATTGATAGTCAGGTAAAATAACTTGAAAATGTAAAGGATAGATATTTGGTTTTATTTTGCTAATTTTTTGTGAATGATTGTTTGTCTTTTGATTTACTTCATATCCTTTAAAATAAAGATCAATAGTATTAGTAAAGGATTTACTAATATAATCCCAAACTTCAAATTTAAAAATGAAAGGTACTAAAAAACAATCTATATTTATTTGAAATGTGAAAGAATTATAAAAATTAACAAATAATTTGCATACAAGTCTTTTTAATAATTCTTCATCTTTATTGCCAAGAATTAATTCCAATTGCTCTTTGGATTTTATTATTTCCGGTTTTACAGAAGTATTTTTGTCTAATGATTCAATTTTATATGAAAAATCAAGTTCTTTATCAATATTATAATTTTTAAATAATAAATTGATAGAACTTCCAGCCAAAATATGTGTTATGCATAAAGTGTAAATTTCATTATTTTTAGCTAAATTATATTCTTTGCAATAAATAATTATGTTAAAAGGAATTACTTCTATATTAAATTCACAGTCAAGTAAGCAACCTTCATAACCAAGAGAGTTAAAATTAATTTGACATTTAATATTAATTATTTCTTTATCATTTTCATTATTACTCATTTTAGGAATAATTATTTGTAATTGAGCCAGCCCATTTGAATTATCTACATAGCATTTTAAAAATTCTTTATATTTTTGTTCAATATTTTTAATTTCCATAGATAAAGTTTTTACCAATGAAGTAAAATTAATTTTAATAGGGTCTTGATATATAGAAGAAATATATGGTCCAAAATTTAATTTAAGATTTGGATAAGAACAACAAACAACATTATTTACTATACTTATAATAGGGAGTTTTAACAAATCTGATTTTTCATTTAAATCAGTAAAATTAACAGCCTTAGTTAATGGTCTTTCTTGAGGTATAAATAAATCCAATTTTTTTGTAAAAAAATTGTATCCTTTTTTTATTTTATTTAATTTGTTGACTTTATTAAATAAATCTTTTCCTTTCATTAAATTAAGAAATTTATTAATGTATTCATTAATTTGAGATAGTTTATTACTCAAATCATTGATTTTTTGTTGTGTTCCAAGGCATTTATACAAAGTATTAGTAAATTCAACTTTAAAATGGGCATTAAGTTGATTAATCTTCGAAAATAATTTATCTGTTATTTCTTTAATATTTCCTACAATCTTTTTAAAACCATCTATTGAATCATTTTTTTTATCTTCTTCAAATATAAAAAATATTTCTTTTAATTTTTTTATTATATCAAAATATTCATCTAACATTTTGAAAAATTCTTCTTCATTTTGAAGATTTTCTCCTATCCCAAATTGCAATTTTGGACAATCTTTTTTATAATCATAATCCATTATTTCTTCTTGACTTTTTTTTATTACTTCATTAATTTTTAAATCATTAATTTTGCAAAACTCTATTTTTTCATGGTAAATCTCAGTTTTACATATTTGTATACTTTTAATATTTTTACTATTTTTGTAATTTAAAAAAGAAATATTTTTTTTCTTATAATATTTTTCGTTCAAAAAAAATTGTCCTGATTTTTCTATTTTTAATGTTGAAACATTATTATATATATCACTAATTTTGCATAAATTTGGTTTATTATTTGTATCATTATATGAAATATATAATATTCTAAATATTTGATGTTTATCTTTGGAAAATAAAAGTTCAATTGCATCCTTTTTAAAAAAAATTGAAATTTTATTATAAATATCATAAATTTTTTCATAAATGTTTGAGAAATATTTAATTTCTTCTGAAAATAAATTTGAAATTTTATTTTTTATAGTTTCTTCTAGTATTAGATAAGGAGATTTAATATATTTTTCTTTTCTTGACTTATCCATTTTTTCATTAATTTTATTTTTTAATACTTTTATATTGTTTTTTAAATTTTGGAAAATAACTTTTGCTTCTTTTTCCAATGTTCCTATATTTATGCTTTTCCCATTCATGCAAGTTTTATCAATTTCAATATTTTTGATGTGTTTACTTTCTTCTTCACACAAATTTTTTTTGAAATTTGATTCATTTTCTTTATCAGAAATTTCTTTATCTTTTTCTTTTAAATTATTTTTTAATTTTTTTATTTTTTTCTCGCTTTCATTGATTTGTTTTTCTAAATTATTAATTTCATTCTCTATTTTCTCCTTATCTTTATTTAATTGATAAAAATCCAATATTTGCTTTTCTTTTTCATTCAAAGATGATTCGATTCTAATTAATTTTTCAGAATCTTTATCTTTTCTTTCATCTATTAATTGTTTGATAATATTATATTCTTTTACAAATTTATTTAATTCTTCCTCATTTCTTTTTGCTTCTTCTTCATATTCATTAAAGTAATCTCCTTTTGATTCATTATTTATAAAAGGAGAATGTTCTTCATAAATTTTATTATTTTCTTCTCTTTTCAAAGAAATCTTATTTTCATAATCTTTTATTTCGACTTCTTTTGTTGTTCTGAAATTTAATATTTCATTTTTTTCATTTTTAAGTTGATTTATTTCATATTCTAATTTTTTTTTATCTTCATTAGATATTTTAATTTTTTTTTCTATTTCTGAAATTTTTGGTTTTAACTCTTGAATTTTATCATTATTTTCATCATTTAATTTTTTTTCATTATTAATTTTTTTAATTATCTCTTCTTTTTCTGATTTTAAAATTCCCAATTCATCAATTAATCTTTGATATAAATTTAAATATTTCTTTGATTCAGATTCACATTTATAATTGTAATATATTGTATTAATATCTTTATAATCATTTATAATATTTTCAAATATTTTTGTTTTTTCACCAACCATATCTTCAATATTTTTATCATCATCGAAATTATATTTAGAAAATATTTCAATATAGCTTTTTAGGACAGGTTCTATTTTTTGGATTTCATTAATTCCTGGAAATTTTGTTAAATTTTGCTTATCCAAAATTTGATATAATGAATCATATTTAATATAAATATTTATTTCATTTAACTTTTTACTACTTTCTTTCAATTCTTCTATTAAATCTAAAACATCCTTTTTTAAGTTTTCATTTTTTTCATTTTCAATAAATTGATTTAAATTATCAAGTTCATTTAAAATCAAATCATTATTTTTAATTAATTCTTCAATTGATGAATTTTTATTAACAAAAACTATCATTTTTCTTGTTATATCATTGACTTTTAATAGTAATGAATTCTCAATTTTATCTATAAGTAGTTCATAAGATGTTTGATACTCTTTTATTAATCTATTCATTTTATCTTTTGTATCTTTTATAATTTCATTTCTTTCTTTTTCTTTTTCCTTAATAAATTGTTCCTCAGTAAATTTTTTTTCTTTTTTTGCCTCATTTTCAATGTCTAATTTATAATTTGAAAAATTAGAAATAAATGAATCATAAAATGGCTTTAATTCTCTAACATATAAAGCATTTCCAATAATATTTTGATATATTTCTTTTATTTCATTTTCAATTTCTAATTTTAATTCAAAATCAGGATTTATAAAGAATTGTATGAGCTTATCTTTATTCGTAAAACCTTTACTTAAAAATTCATCTATTGAATCATTAAAAACTTTTTTAAAAATTTCAGTTAAAATTTTTTTAAGTAAAGAAATAGATTCTTCTTTAAATTCAGGTTTAACATAAGAAGAATAGCCAATTATTCTTTTAATATATTTATTAACTGATATTATATTATTATCTTCATATAATGGATCAATATTATTAGTATCTAATAATATATTTATCCATTTTGTTCCAAAATTCTCTTTTTTATCGATTTTTTCTTTAATTAAATTCTTTGCAAGATTTGAAACAAAATCAATAAAATTTTTATTATATTGCTCTAAATAAACACAATTAATTGAACTTAAAACTCTTAAAGCAAAAATCCAATAGTAAAAAGATTGATAAAATTCATTATTCCTATCAAATAATTTATTACTTTTATAAGCTATATTAAAGTTATCTTTTATTTGTTGATAAGTTAACAAATTTTTGTTAAAAAAATAGAATAATGTTGGATATTTGTTTATAAATATATCATCGAATTTATCATTGAAAATTTCAATATCATCAAACTCTAAATTACATTCTGGAAATTTTTCATTCATCAATGTAGCAATATTTATTATACTTAAAAGAATCTCTGAAGCTTTTATTTTTTTTTCTTGTTTATAAATTTCTGATGATTTATCCCTTACACCTTTCTTCAATTCTTCTATTTTTTCTGAACAAATTATTTTTACATTTTTCAATGAATTAATAATTGATTCATGATCTTTAATATCTTCTTTCTTTCCATTTTCTGATAAATAATGAAGATAAATAACTTTTGAAATATCATCTAATATATCAATGGTTGATTTATTATTTTCTTTTAATAATATATCAACCAATGGAATTAATTCAGTTATTACTTGAAAACAATTGAATTCTGTCAATAATGGGCCTAGTGTATATTCTTTATGTCCTTGAAAATCATTTTTGACAATATTAATAAACAAAAATAATAAATCAGATTTTTTAATTTTAGGAATATATAATATAAACTTATCTTCAAGCATTTTCAAATAGTCATCGACTTTAGAAATGAAATAAGGCTCAGCTATTTCCTCTCTTTTTATAAATTTATTAACATATTCATCAATATTCCATAAAAAAGATGTTTTTTCTTGTTTGAATAATTTGTATATAAAATAAGCATTTAAACTTCCATATATTATTTGTTTATTTATTGGACCAATATTTGATATATTATAATTATTAATATTCATTAAAAGATTTATTATAGGTAGTATTTCTTGATTTTCATTTAATCTCATTACACTTTTTAATAAATTATTTTTGAAATCTAAGTCAATAAGTTTGAATTCTTTTACAATTTTTGAATACCATATTAAAATATCTAAATAGCTCGTATTATCACTCTCAATAGTTATAGGTTGTTTAATCAGGCATTCAGGCCAATCAATCAAATTTTCTTCTTTGACTTTATTTACTTGTTTAGATAAATCAATAAAATGGTTGACTTTTTCTGTTATATCATTTAATATTTCTTCAGTTAATATTATATTCATGTTTAAAGTAAATTGACTAATATAATT
Organism: Epidinium caudatum; assembly: GCA_023807225.1. Classification (NCBI taxonomy): domain Eukaryota; phylum Ciliophora; class Litostomatea; order Entodiniomorphida; family Ophryoscolecidae; genus Epidinium; species Epidinium caudatum. The sequence continues at coordinate 6,138 of JAJMZR010035198.1, forward strand.
AGTTAATTGATTTTTTACCAAAATCAATTTATTATCCTTTGGTTTGGCATTATTTAATTTTGTTTTATTTTCATTTAATTTTTCTTTCATTTTTCTTAAATTTTCATCTTTTTCATCAATTAACATCAATTCATCTATTTTTTTCTGGGCCTCACCTAAGCAATTTTGGAAGTCAGCTTTTATATCTTCATTAAATTGAATTTCTTGATTAAAAATATCATCAACGATTCTTTTTTCTCTTTTTATTGCAGTGCTGTATAAAGATGCTTTTGAAGATTCTGGCTTAAATTGTCCAATATGAATTTGCCATAATATACTATTTTTCATACAAAATTCTCTCATTGATTCACATAAATTTACTATTGGTTCAATAAATCTAGGCTCTATTTTATTATATAAAATATCTGCTAAATTAATTAAATGTTTTTCAATTTGATAACAAAATTTTTTAATATAATTTAAAATATTTTGGTCAAAGGTTAAAACAATTCCCCATGCCTTTCCAAATAGTGAAGATTTTTCATTTGAATCAAAAAATTTTGATATATTAAAAGATTCATAATTTTTGTCTAAATGAGGTCGTTTAGTTTTTCCCTTGTAAGAAGTTATTATTTTTTTCATTTCTTGTTCATCAATTTTTTCTTCTTTTTTTTCTTTTATTACATTTAGAATAGACAAATATAGATAGTAATTCCATAAAATACTATCAATATTAGGATCTTTTATCAGTTTAGGAATTAAAACAAATATTTGCGTTGGCTTAGAATCTTTTGTAAATGCTCTTTTAATTGAAGTATTGACATCAAGAAGAAATTTTTGATTTATCACAAAAAAACAAGTCATTTTAAATGGATTTCTAGTCGATAGATAAAAAAATTCTTTTTTATCTATGATAACTTTGAAATTAATCTTTGATAAATATAAAGTTGTAAATAAATTCATTAAATAAGTTATATTACTAATAGCTGTTTTAGCAAAATGCTCATATGGAAAAATTAAGTCCATTATTGAAAATAAAGAAGGATAATCTCTTAATATTGATAATGTTTTTTGAAATGATGAAATAGTTTTTGTAGTATATAAATCAACAATAGAATTTGTTAATTTAGATAAATTTTCTTTGAATATTGAAGATTTTATTTTACCTGAAAATATTTCTTTATTTTTGATAAGTTCTTCAAATAAATGTAATCTTGATAAAGGTGCTTTTAACTCATTAATTTGTAATAACTCTTTATCACTTAACTTTCTTCCTATATATTGATCTGAAATTTGATTTTTCACAGAATTGATTTCTGAAAATAAATTATTTAATATTCTAATTTGATAATATAGATCTTTTTCCTCCTCACATTTCTCCATTTTTGATATCAATTCAATAGTATCAGATAAATGTTTTATAATTAATTCTATATCTCCTAATTCGGTTTTTTCAATGCAAGTTTCAACAAAACTTCTAAAATTAAATTCAAATTTTTTTCTTTCTTGAGGAATAGAAAATGTAAATTCTTGAATTTTTTTTAATATAATAAATATATCTAAATATTTTTCGGATTGTGAAACTTCATCTAAATCAAAGTCAGTTACATAATTTCTAAAAGTATTTACTAATTCACCTACAAATTTATCCTTTAATTCAATTTCTTTTTTATTTTTTTCTTCTTCGGATTTTATTAATTTTCCTTCCTCATCTTTAATGACAGGATTGTATGAATTTGAATAAAATGAAATAATGGAATGACAAACTGGTCTATATATTTCAAGATTTGGGTTTTCGAAATTGCTATTTTTTAAATATGCTATAAATTCTTTTCCAATGAATCCCAAAGTTCTTCCAGTCGGTTGTAAATCTCCAGAAAATGAATCTTCTTCAATTTTTGACTTATTTTTGGCAAATTTATGCACAAAGGAAAGCCTTGTTGCACTAGTTTGGCAAATTTTTCTATCTAAGCCATTTCTAATTAAAGCTCCATATAAGATTTGTGCACTATCTATTTCTTTATTATCTAAAGGGGGCATACAAAAACATATACATTTACTTAATAAACTTGGATCCAAAAATTTGTCACTTTGGGATGATATATTATGACAAATAAACATAAGAAAATCCTCATGAATTTGAGTAGAATTAGGAATATCTTTTTTTCTTGTAAATAAAAAATCATCTTTTCCTGTTTCAAATAAATCTATTTCTGGTTCTTCTCCAGCTAAAGTTGAAATTTTTTCGGAAAGTTGAGGAGTTGCACTTTCCATTCCGTCAAATAAATCCCAATATCCCTTTTTCATTGAAGTAACAAATGCTGAATCACAATCATTATTAAATCTATTAGCCGGAATAATAATTTTTCCTATTTCTACTCTTGAAGATTTCAATAACTTTTGCTCTTCAGAATTTGCTTTTAATTCTATATCTTTTATTATATCTATTAATTCTTTAAAAGATTCTGCAGTCCATTCTTCATATTTTCCTCTTTTAAAACTTTCATTTATTTTATCCTTTACCATCTCAAAACTTTCTAGGGATGAAAATATTTTAGCTAATTCTTCAGATTCTTCTTTTGTTATCTTTGTATTTAACTGTGATTGACCGGTTAATAAAGAAGTACTACTTTCTGAATTTAATTGAAAAATATTTAATTCCTTCCCCATTAAATAAGCAAATGTCCTTATAACATGAGATTTTCCTGATGCTGTTTCACCTTGAATTAAACTTGATCTTTTAGTTAAAGCACATAAAATGAGAAATAAAATACAACTTTTTTGACTAGAAGTTAAAGAAATAAAGCAACTTTTTAAGTGGTCAATTTCTTCTAGCTTTAAAGGCCTATGGAAAAATGTTTTTATTTGAATTTTATTTTTTTCACCTATTTTATAAGTTAAAGTGCCTATAGGCATATCATAAATTAAAGTTGGTTTCATATCAATTGATTGGATTTGTAATTCCTGTTTCAGATCATTTATTATTTCTTCCTCAGTGAATCTATAAACAAATATCATTGCAAAAATAATTGAAACATCATTTATTTTACCATAAGATATTTTCCTGAAATTTATAAACTTAGAAATATCATTGAAATTCAAAAAGTTTTCTTTTTGGTATTTTTTTTCTATAATATCTTTAGCTTTAATATAATTATCAAATAATCTATTAAAATCGCCTTTGAATTCTTCTTTTTCCAATTTTTTTTCTATTATTTTTTTTATTGAATCTTCATCGGGTTCTAAAACAATATGATATAAAGAAGAATAAACAAGTGTTGGAGGTAATTTGTCTCTATTAGCACCATTTTGAGGCTTTAATATACCAATTATATTTATTGGATTTTTTGGAATTGTAGAACCATCTGATAATAGAACATTATCTTGATTTTTATCAAATATAGAAGTTAATAATTCTAATACTGCTGGACTAGCATTATTTAAATTATTAAAAACAAATATTAATTCTCTTCCTTTTTTATTATTATCATTTTGTTTTTTTAAAGCTTTTGATAATTTTGTTTCATTTAAAATAACTTTTATATTTTTATTTTTATCCCTAGTTATTATATTTTTGCCTAATAAATCTTCTACTTTGGTTGATTGAGATATCATAATATTCACAACTTCATAACCCAAAAGTTCACTTATATAGTTAATACATAATTGCTTTCCCTGCCCAGGCATTCCTTCAAGAATTACTGGAACATTATTAGCTAAACCAAAATGTATAATTTCAACCATTTCATTAAATTGAGATGTAAAAGCAATGTCTTTTTCTATTTTTTTAGTATATGGGGATTTAATTATTAAATTAGTTATTTTTGATCTTATTCCTTTTTCTCCATCTTCTTCACCAACCTCAATACTTGGTTTATATTTTTCTAATCCTTCTTCAGGTGGATTATTTAAATTAACAATATCACATAATCTTTTTAAAATATGTGGTTCTCTATTATCTAAAAGTCCTCTGGCTGAATAATAAATAATCAAGGAAAGTACTGCATCTTTTGTCATAGATTGATATTTTCCAGAAATATTTAATTTAACATTTATCTCATGAGCTAATTGAAGTAAATTTATCATTTGAAATAAAGTAAAATTTATTCCAGAAAAACTATTATTTAAACTTTGGGAATATTCTATAATATTATTAATGTTATCATCAGTTATTGTATTGAGTTTATTTAAATCGCAATAACTTTGTAAAACTGTTTTTTGCTCTTCTAAAGCATATTCTCCTACATAAATTAAAGTAAATCTAGAAATCACAGCTTCTGAAAGTTGGGAAGTTGCTCCAGGTGGACATGTTCCAAAAACTCTGAAATTTTTATTAAATTCTGATAATTCTTTATTAGTCTCTGGAGTAATAGTATTAGGAATATCTTCATTTATAGTTATATTACATTTACCTGAAAACAGCTCATTAAATCTTTCTAAAATAATAGTTGGTAAATTAGATAAATTCTTTAAAATAAGGCAGGAACCTCCTAAAATAGCATTTAAAAATAAACCTGGCCTAAATTCTATAATCATGTTAGATAAAGCATTAGATTCTTCTTCCTCTTTTCTTTTCATAAATATTCTTTCTCTGCATCTATTAATTGCATAAAAAAAAGAAGAAGGTAAATCCCCTTTCTTTGCCTCTATTATTCTATTTATATCAACTTCGGTTAAATTTCCATCTTTTAATTTATCTTTAAGGTCTTTATAATTATTTAATCTACATATTAATACTATAAGTCTTAAATAAAAATCATTAACTTCAGATTTAGAAAAAAATGAAGATGCCCCTAATAATTGTTCTACTGATGATTCTTGATTAAGAGTGATTGTTTTTGCATTAGATAAAACTTTTTGTGCTAAAAATGTTTTATACCCTGAAGGACCAATTAATAAAATTGGTTCTTTGTCACTGGCAAGACTTATTTGAAATAAATCTTCAAGTAAAGAAGTTAATTTCATTATAGGATTTTCTTCTATATTAGGTTTATCAGCTGTTATAAATATTTGCTTAAATAATTCAAAAGAGATACAACAATTTCCTTTAAAAATGCATAAATATCCTTGACTATCATTTTTTAATTCTGCTTTTGAATTAAAACAATTACTTAAGTTATTTCTTTCTTCAGTTGTTAAGCCAAAAACATCCTGTATTATTTGAATAACTTTTTCTTTAACATTTGGAATTTCTTCTTTACTAACTGAGCTTAAAGTATAAAATAATAAATTATGACAAAAGGTTATACCTTGATAAATTCCAGATACTTTAGATTGTTTTATTTGTCTTTGGAATAACTTATTTATATCTCTTAAAGACCATTGAGAAATTTCACTGAAATTTTGTAAATTTAATTTTATCATAAATTCACCAAGTTTTTCAGCTATTTTTTCATCTATTACTTTATCTTCTCCCAAATCATATAAACTATTATTTATATCTTTACATATTTGAGCTATATCTTCAATTTGTTGAGGAGGATAAAATATTTCTTTAAACCTCCTTATAATATTTGGAGGTAAAGTATTTCTTCCTATTGTACCAATTTCATTTTGACATACAACAAAAAAGAAATTTGGATGTATATTGATAGGACTTTCAATGCCAGGAAAATATATACTATGATTTAAATTCATTTCAAGAACTGGAGCAAGTGCATTCATATTAGATATAGAGCTAAGATTTAATTCATCTGCAATAAATATATATCCATTAATTAAAGAATTTGTTAAAGTACCATTTTTATAGTATATTCTTCCTTCTTTTAAAGTTGTTGTACCATAATAATTACTTGGTTTAGTTCCTGCATGAAAAGAATGCATTTCAAAATCAAATCTTTTATTAGGGTCTTTTGATATAATTCTACCAAAAGCTCTTGTACCAGAAGTTTTACCTGCCCCTGGGGGGCCATAAACACATAAATGAATATTGGCTATTTTGCAAGCATGCAATACTGCTATATAATTACTTAATAATTTAGAATTCTTATAAAAATATTTTGGGTCATCACTTGGAGGTTCATCTTTAAGATCTAATAATATTTCTTCTATTTTTGTGTCAATTTCCACTAATTTGCCTTTTTCGAAGTCTTTAGTGAGAATATTATAACAAAAATTAACTATTGATTCTTGAGATATTTCTTCTTTTCCTTTGAAATAAATAATAAATATTCTTATTGTTCTGCAAAATTGATTTAATTTATATATAGTTTTAAAGTCATTAGATTTATTAAATACTAAATCAATTAATTCTTTACTTGGAATATATGCTTCCTCATCAATTTCCTCAATTTCATCTTCTTCTTCTTCTCCTTTTTCAACTTTTTTTTCTTCTTTATTATCAATAAAATTTTTGTCACCTATAATAATATTATTATTTATTTTACTTTCTATATTTTCATATTCATCTCCTTCATTTTTACTCAAAATATTCAACTCGTTTGCTTCTAATTCATTATTATTTTCAGAATTTAATTCAAAATTTTGATCTTCTCCTTGATTACCTTGATTATCTTCATCATTATAATTAAAATCATGATTTCCCTGACTATCTTCTTCATTATAATTAATATCTTGACCTCCTTGACTACCTTCTTCATTATAATTTATTTCTCCATTTAAATTAAAATCTCCAGGTAGGATTTCTCCATTTTCTATATTTTCATCTTCATTAGGGATTGCCTCTGGTAAATTACCAAAATCAATATTTTCTAATTCTTTATCTATAGCAACTTCTTTTTCCTTTTCTTTTTTTTCTTGTTTTAAAATTATAGCCTTAACTCTATTTTCTTTATAAGAATGAATCAAAAGAAACTTTATTAATTCTTTTTTTTCTTCTTCTTTTAAGCATTCTATTTGATCCTCCAAAACAATTACATCAAACCTATTAACAAAAGCAGGTGACATTTGATTAATTTTATTTATATCTGTTGTACAAATTAATCTAAAATTTTGGTTAATTATAATTTCTGGCTTTTGAGGATTTTCAGGTACATCAAATTTAGCTTTTTCCGTATCATCATATTTTTGATCAAGCAAACCATTTAACCTTTCTGTAACTGTAGAAGAGGCTTGGTCTAAAGCATCAAGAACCACAACACCTCCATTTTCAATTGCTTTAGATAAAAATCCATTTTTCCATTCTATTAATTCTTTTCCTGGTTCTGTAGAATTTGTTGGACTTTGTCTTCCAATAAGATCTGGACATTTTAGTTCTTCTGTACATAAACAATAAAAAATATTTGATTTTTTTAATTTTTTTTCTTTCCCATACCATTCTGCAAACCATAAAGCTAATTGAGTTTTGCCAGTTCCTTCATTTCCAGAAATAATAATATGCCTATTATTGTCCAAAGAAAACTTGATAGATTTTATAGCTTGTAAGAGTGAGTTATTTTGAAAGCATTTTGGAAAATTAGGAGGCATAATTAATTTATCTGGTTGAATATTTTTAAATGAAGGAAATTTTCTTAAAACTTTATTTAATTTTTCTTTCAAATTTCTTTGATATCTGGCACCATATATAGTCATTACTGTATCGTATAAATTCATTCCTTCAGAAAAGGCTTTAACAGAAGCAGCTATTTCTCTAACTGTAAAACATTGAACATCATCCCTAATTTCTTCTGAACTAGCCCATTCTTTATGAAATTTTACTAAATCTTCTAAAATTTTTTTATCTCCCTTAAATCCAAAACTTTTTCCCAAACCAATTGCAATTTTATTTAATTCATTTTCAGTGAATTCAGGGAATGTAATTACTTGAAATTTTGACATGAATTTCTTTCCTAAATTTTGCCTTTTATTAGCGAAAAGACCTTTATTTGGATTCTGAGTAGCAATTAACGAAAAATCTGGATGTTTCTTAATTTTAGTGAGAGGAAATCCTGGAATTTCAATGCTAATTACTTCTGAATCTAAAGCTTCTTCTATGCATTGAAGGACGGATTGTGATGCCAAATTAATCTCATCCAATAATAGGGGATGACCATACTTAAATGCTTTCAAAAAATGGCCTTCTTGAGAAGATATTCCAGCTAATGAACTTTTATCTCCAACCATTTTTCCTAATAGGTCAGAAGGTACTGTATCTGAGGACATGTTAAATCTGATTAAAGGTTTTTTTGTTTTAGCTACTAAACAGGCAAACTCAGTTGAAAAAGTTTTGGAAGTTCCTGATGGGCCTTCTAAAAGAACTGGAACACCACGTGAAATATAATAGGATATTTTTTTGATTCTTTCTATAGAATTAGGTGTTATTATGAAATTTTTTTTTTTCTAAAATAGAGCTGTCATAAGTGAAAGGATCTTTGTCTTTTATATGATTTTGTACATCCAATATTATTTGTGTAATATCTGTTTCATCTTTTTTCAATGTTTTTAATTGATAGAGATATGTATTATTCACGTTGTCAACAACGCTCATGTTAATTAAAAAAAATTTCTTAACTTATTTATATTTCAAATTAATCAAATTTATCTTTTATTAATTATTATTTAAAAAATAATTAATTAATTAGCATTAATATTAATTGATAAATATTTATTTATTTCAATT
>JAJMZR010035199.1:0-14469 GCA_023807225.1 Epidinium caudatum
AATTTATCTTTGATTAATTATATATTAAATTAAAATTAAAAAATAAATCTTATATAAAATGGAGAATCAGACTGAAAGTAAATTCTATCTTGTTCATTTTATTGAAAGTCATGAATCAAATACTAATTTTATTTTAAATTTATCTGGTAAAGATAGAAATTTTTCAACAGAAATTGTATATAAAAATAAATTCGATAAAAAGAATATTAATTATTCTTCAGTTGTTTATTGCATTAAGATTCCTAATCAACTTCCTGATTTTGAAACAATTCTTCAACTCAAAGAAGACAATGATGAAGAAAATAATATATATGAGAAGAAATTATCAAAAGCAGAAATGAAATTAGGCGGTAAAAAGAAATATATTTTTTTATTTGATGTTCAATTTAAGAATCCTTCATCTACTCAATCATCTAAAATAATTATTCTCGAACCAGATGATGAAGTTAATATATATACAAAAATTATAAGAGAAAAATATAAAATTCTTAGGGAATCAGAAGAAAACGAAGATTTTATTTGTAATTTATCTGAATTTTTCATGGGAAAAGATAAAAAATTTGAAATTTTTTTATATATTTCTGTGCTTTCTGAAAGTATTTATAATTCAAAATTTTCCAGACTTACTCTTCTTGCATTTAAATATGAAAAATTGCTCAATAATTCAAATCCTGATGAGAACAGAATAAAAAAATCAAAAGAAATAATAAATAATTTTTGTGATGATTTGGAATCATATTTAAAAAAAGTTAATGAAAAAGTAGAAGTGAATTTTTATATGATTATTTTATATTTTAATTATCTTTTTCAAAGAGAAAAATTTGAAACTTTATTAGAAAGTAATAGAAAGGAAAAATACCTAAAAATTATATCAGAAAATCGTTCTTATTTTCCAAATTTAAATAGAATAAGATTAAATTTACTGCACAAACTGCTTCTTTTTAAAATTGAAGATTTATAAAAGATACTATAAATTTAGATGAAATTAAGGGTTCTCTTTCATATATTAAAGATTGTTTTGAAATCCTCAATATTATATATGATAACAGAGAGCATATTTTAAATAAATACTTGGAAAAAAAAGAGGAATTAACAAAAAAAGAAAATATAGATAATAATCAAATGCAAGATATTTGTATTCAAATGGACAATTATATAGGACCAAAAATTGAAGATGATTTAAATAAAATATTACAAAAGATAGAAGAAATATTAAAATATGAAATAGAAAAAAATATTATTTTCTTAGATTTTTCCCCAAAATATTTTGAAAATTTTGTGAAATTCTCATACGAAATAAATCTAGATAATTTAATAGATTTAAGAAATTTAGTTGATTTTTTCTTAAAGAAAATAAATAAATCATTTAAAATAAAAGATTTAGATGAGAAAGTACATAAAACTGGAATTAAATTAATAAATGATAATACTATGAATAATTATCAAATATTAGATTTTATTCAGAATGATATATATTATACAAATAAAATCTATGAATCATCAAATGAAAGAGACCTTAATATATTAGAAAAATTAAATGTAGAAGAAATGGGAGAAGACTTTATTAAAAAATGGAAAAAAATAAAGTTTGCAGAAATTTGTAGAAATCAAGAGCAAAAATTCTATAATATTATTTGTTCTTTAATAACTAAATTAAGTCAATTTAATTTACTTATTCAATTATTATATGAAAATGAACAATTTGACAAAAGAAAAACTATAATAATATTAGTTAATACATTTACTAATAAATTTATAAATTGTCCGACGCAAGAATTAAAACAAAATTTTTTAATTATTGTGAATTTAATATTTGGTTTAGTTAAAAGTAAAAATCAATTGGATGAATTTCTAAGTAATTTAGAGAAAAATATAGATAAAAATTTACTTCTTGATATAATTATTTATTTTTTAAACACTAAATCTGGTATTGGAAAAGATTCAATAAATATAATATTTGATTTTATTGAAAAATTAGTTAAAAATGCAGATTTCAATACGATTCAAAAAATAATTTTAATTTTAAATAATAATATCATTTTAAATAAATTTACTAGATTTGTAGTAGAAGAAAAAGATTTTTTGGAAGTAGAAGAAACATTTAAATTAAAAATATTTAAGGAATTATTAGCCCAAAATTATTTTTCTCAAAAAGAGGAAGAAAATATATTTATAAAAACAACATTAAAAAATGTCGAATCTATAAAAAATAAATTTAATATAATGGACTTTACATACAATGAATTATGTCTTTTATTAGAAAAAGAAAATAAAGATATATATCTTGAAAGAATATGCTTATTATATTTAATTAAAGATGAAGATATTAATAATTTAAAAAAAGATCCAAAATCAGTTTACAATACAATTTGTGTTATTATTAGTGAGATGGCAAAAATGAGATTCAAAGAAAAGAAAGGAAAAATTCATAATTTGGAGATAATTTTGAATGATTTTATTTCTTTTTTTCCAAATTCATCTAAAAATGAAATTGAAGAATTGTCAAATTATATAAATAAAAAAAAGAATGAAAAATTAACAGCGAAAGATTATAGTGAAGATGATGATAATTTAAAAAATTATCTATATTATAAAAATCATTATCTTCAAAAAGCAAAAGAAAGAGAGTTATTTATCGATAGTATAATTTTTAATAAAATCTATGAAATAGAAAAATTAAACAAAAATAATGATGAAGCTTTAGTACTAGAAGAAGCTAAGTCAAAATTTGAAGAACTCAAAGGAATATTTAATGAAAGTAATAAAGATTCTAATCCAATAATTGTTAAATGTATGAGATTACTCAGTAATAGAACAAATGATGAAGTAAAATATGAAATAAAAAAATTAGCAAATATATTTAATATTAAAATTGAAGAAGAAAAAATAGGAAAAATAATTGATAATTTAATATTATTATTGGATAAAGATAAGATTATATCAACCGCTAAAGCTTTAATAACTTTTATAAAAGAAACAAATGTTATACAGGAGGAATATACTGCTACTATCAATGTTATAATTGAATCATCTAATGAAAACCTGGAAATAGAGTTCATAAATATGTGTTTAGATGTTCTTAAAGCATTAGGCATTGACTTAAATGACAAAAGGAAAGAGAATTGCTTTCCCAATGTTTTATTGAAATTAACTCAAAATCCTGAAATAATTCAATTTCTATTGAATAAAAAATATGAAGATTGTAGATTACTCCAAGAAATTGCAAACAATAATGATAATAGTTTTTTAACAACAGCAGATATTATTGATTTTGAAAAATGTGTAGAATTCATGAATAAGATTGGAAGTCCTGAAGAATTAAAAAGTATGACTGATTGTGACTTAGTTCAAAAGACAATTTCCTTAAGTGAAAATTATATTGAACTAGAAATGTATCTCAATAATTTCATTGATCACTTTCTTCAAATAAAACAGCTAATAAAAAATGAATTCGATAAATCTGAATCTTCAAATCAAAAAATTGAAAACTTTTGTCAAAATTCATTTTTTAAATTATCTAACAAAGGAAGAAATTTTTTTGAAGGGAAAATTGATAATGAAAATATTAATTTAGATAGTTTATTAGAATTAAGAGAACGTATTCTTATATCAAAAAAAATAATTGAAGAAATAAATGAACCTGAAACTATGATCTATAAATATAAAATTTTTATAAAAATAGTTTCTGAAATGACCAAATTATATGATTTATTAAATGATATTTACAACATTGGTTATACAAAAGAAATTTCGATTGAAATAAAAGTAAATGAGTATCAATATAATTTTAATTTAATTACTAATTCAAAATTTTTAAATAACAAAAATGAATTTAATGAAAAAGATTTTGATCAAATATTATTAAATTTAAAATATCTTATAAATAATCTTAAATTAAAACAAATTCAAGGTTATAAAGATAAAAAATGTCTAAGATATATTTATGGAAGGCATTTCAATTATATTTATAATCATTTACAAAAAAAGGAAAACATTAATATTATTGAACAATTCTTAAAATATATTACAAATAATGAATTGAAAAGTACAAAAATTGATTTTCAATGGGTAGAAAAAGATGATGAATATGAAAGTATTATTGATAATTGTAATAATTATATTGAAAATATATTAAATATAAATGATATTACATTGGGTAAAATTTATCTAAATAGTTTGATTTTAGATAAATATGAAGAATTTTATGGACTTTATATATATTCATGTTCAATACTTGAGAAAGAAATATTTCAATTGTACAAATATTTAACAAATAAAGTTCCAATAGCCCAAAATATTTTAATATGCAATAAAGATACATCTAAAGAAGAAATAATTGCATTTTTATATAGGGCTATTATGTGTGAATTTCATTCATGTTTTGTAATAGGAGGAATTGAGTCATTAGAATTCGAACAAAAAAATCTTTTTCTTTCATTATTAAATCAAATTTTATTAGAAAATAATGGAAATTTTAAATCGTGCTTAATTATTATGAGTATAAATAAAAGTACTGAAATATATAAAAGTCTTTGTTCTATAAAATATAAAAACACTTTTGATTCTCAAATTGAAAAAGAGTTGCAAAAGCAAACATTAGATAATTTAAATAATATTAAAATTATTAGTTCTGATAAATCAGGAGTTGGGAAATCTACTAAAATTAAAAAAGATATATTAAAAAGTGGAAAACATTATATATATTTCCCATTAGGAGGAGTATTTACTAGAAAAGATATTATTCAAAGATTAAAGAAGTTTGAAATTAGTAAAAATACAGCAATTCATTTAGATTTATTTGATACCGATAATATTGATTTGATGATGGATTTTCTCTTTTGGATATTAATTACTAGATTATATAGAGTTAATGAAGATTTTTTTTTTTTATTAGAAGATACTGAATTATATTTAGAAATTCCTAATGGTTTTATTAATTTCTTTGCAAAATTCCAAGTCCTGGATTTAATCCCTAAAAATTTGCAATATAAATTATTAATTAAGCAAAAAGAACCTCTAATTGTTGAAAATAAACTTGATTCTAACATACAAATAGTGTGTAATTATTTAAAATTAATGAAAGAAGAAAAAATTGATACTAAAGATTTATATATTCCAAATGTTACCCAAGATGATATTAAAGCCATTTCAGAAGAAGGAAAAACATTATATGAAGCACAAATCATTTCTCAAGATAAATGTCAACAATTAATTTTAGAAGCATTTAATGAAGAAAATAAAAATAAATTTCCTTCTTATTATCAATTGACAACATTTATTGATGTATTAGCTGTGCAATTTAAAAAATTTAATCAAAGTTATAGTCTTAATGCAGCCCAATTAAAAGATGGAACAGATAATTTAAGGCATGTAAGAACTTTTATTATAGATAACTTTATAAAACTTTCAAGTTATTTTACTGAAGGAGCATTTACTCATTTAATTAATACACAAAATATAGCACATAATATATTATTTGGAAAATATAATGAAAAAGAAGATATAAAAAAAGCAATAAATTTTTTAGCTAATGATAAACATTTTATCATCTCTTTTGATGAGATTAAACATTCATTAATTTTTTTTCATGAAGGAAATAAAGAAAGCTTTACTATTATAACAAATAAAACCCCACAAGATCCAGAATATCAGAAATTTATACAATTAATAAGTTGTCAAAAAACTGAGGAAGAAAAAGAAAAAGTAATTAAATTACCAGATTATAAAGATGAAAAAAATAATAAAATATATTTCCTAAAAGAATTAAAAGAAATTTTAAACTTAAATAATCCTGTTACAAATGCAGAAAAGATGAAAGATGATACAAATTTATCTTTAGAGGAAATTACAAAAAATTATGCAATAACTCCTGATAATTTTATAAAGATGATATTAATATTAATTAGAATAAGATCGAAAATTCCTGTAATAATGATGGGAGAAACAGGATGTGGGAAAACAGCTCTTATTAAGAAATTAGCTGAACTGAGAAATAATGGGAGAAGTGATTCAATGAAAATACTAAACATTCATGCCGGGACAACAGACAAAGATATAATTAATTTTATTGAATCAATTATTCCAGATGCAAAAGATTTGGAATATTCAGAAAAAATAAAAAAGGAAGAATATGCCAAAAAAGGATTTTTATATAATGAGAATAAATTATGGGTTTTTTTAGATGAAATAAATACATGTAAATCAATGGGAATAATCAGTGAATTAATGTGCAAACATACATATCAAGGAAATAAAATTCCTGATAATATTATATTTATTGGGGCTTGCAATCCTTATAGAGAAGCAAAATTAAATAAGGATAAAATTGGTCTGGATATAAACCAAGCTCATTCCCAAAAAACTAAACTAAATGATAAAGAGAGAAAAGATATTGAATATTTATCATTACAAAACAAAAGCAAATTAGTCTATACTGTTAATCCACTACCTCATTCACTACTTAATTTTGTATTTGATTTTGGTAGTTTGAATAAAGAAGATGAAAAAAAATATATTAAAAAAATGATTGATCCTGAAATAGAAAATATAAATGAACAAAATGTCGAAAAATTAAATGAAGAAAAAATATCAAAAATAAAACAATTAGCAAAAGATATGATTGTTGAATCACACAATTTTATTCGAGAGAAAACTGATGTTTCTTCAGTTTCTTTAAGAGATATTAGAAGATTTATTGCTCTCCTTAAATTTTTTTATAAATATTTAAAGAATAAAAAAAATAATTTAATGGATTTGATAAAAAAGCAATTCGAAGAAAAAATATTAACTTTTGAATATGATAAATTATCTGAATTTGAGTATTTTATTTATTCAATTAATTTATCAATTTTTATTTGCTATTATCTAAGAATAACAAATAAAGAACTAAGAAAGCAATTATTAAACAAATTAAATAAAATATTTATATATAGAAATTTCCTTGAATTACCTGAAATAGAAGAGAAATTTATTGCTAATAATATCGAATTAAAAAAAGGAATAGCTAAAAATAAAGCGTTATTAGAAAATTTATTTTCTTTATTTTGTGCTATAAATACAAAAATTCCACTATTTATTGTTGGTAAGCCAGGATTCAGTAAATCATTGAGTGTTCAATTAATTTATAATTCTATGAAAGGTTCTTCTTCTAGGAATGAACTATTTAAAATATTTCCTAAAATTATCCTACATTGTTTTCAAGGTTCATTGAGTAGTACTTCAGAAGAAGTTGTTGATATTTTTGAAAAAGCATCCAATTCACTTCAAAAATTAAAAGAAGAAGGAAAAAAAGAAAATATATCCTTGATATTTTTTGATGAAATGGGATTAGCTGAGCATTCACCAAATAATCCTTTGAAAGTTATACACTCTAGGCTAGAATATGATGATCAAATTGATAATGATAAAAAAATAGCTTTTGTTGGTATATCAAATTGGTCCTTAGATGCATCTAAAATGAATAGGGGTATACATATTTCGCTATCTGAGCCTGATGAAAAAGATGATATATTCACTGCGTTGTCAATTGCCGAATCTTATGATCAGGAAATGAGAAGAAAATATTCATTGTTTTTTACTAATTTAGCAATTACATATAGTAAATATAAAGAATATCTTAAAAAAAATCACTCTTTGGATGGAAAAGAAAATTTTCATGGAAATAGAGATTTTTATCATTTTATTAAATATGCATCTTCAAAATTACTTTTTTATATTAAATATAATAATCAAAATATTGAATCCGAATTACCAAAAATAGGATTTGAAAGCATTGAAAGAAATTTTGGAGGAATACAATTTAATGAAGGAAATAAAATTTCATCTAGTGAAATAGTTAAAGGATTGTTTAAAAAATTATATTCTAATATTGATGTCAAAAAAAAAATGGATTTAATTTCTAAATTAAAAGATGATAGAAAAGATAGCAGATATTTAATGCTAATTTCAAAATCATCAGAAAGCTGCTATTTATTATCATCAATTTTAAAAGAAAAGAAAAATGAAGAATATATTTTCTTTATAGGAAGTCAATTTAAAGAAGACATGGAAAGTGAAGAATATCAATTAAAAGTTTTAAATAAATTTAAGATATATATGGAAAAAGAATGTACAATTATTTTAAAAGGTTTAGAATCTATTTATCCTGCTCTATATGATCTATTCAATCAAAATTTCACAGTTATGTGTAATAGAAATTTTGCTCGTATTTCAATAGGCTCAAAATTAAACATTTATTCATATGTTAATGATAATTTTAAATGTATTGTTAATATAGATCTCGATAAAATAGATAAACAAGAAGCACCTTTCCTAAATAGATTTGAAAAACATTTTGTGAGTTATGAAAATATTTTGACTGAAGATTTAATTAATGAATCTTGCTATATAGAAAGTGTTTTAAATAATTTGACTTCATTTAGTAAAGGAAATAAATTTTTTAATTATGACACAAAAAAATTATTAATTAATTGTGATTTAGAAGAAATCCAAGGAATAATTTATAATGCAGATAAAGAGGGGATCAATAAAAATGATATGAAAGACATAGTTATTTCAAAAATTGCACCTATACTTCCTCAAGATATAATTATTCCCCTTACATTTAATGATGATTTCGAATATAAAGATTTACTATTAAAGTCATATGCAAAATATGAACATTCGAACTTCTCCAATTTCTTAAAAAAAATAGAACATAATAAAAATATTATATATACTTTTACTAAAATTTTTGATTCAATTAATATTAGCAATAATATTAAAAATGAAAAAATAAAATTTGACATTAATAATGAAAATATTAAAATAATTAAAATTTCAGGAATAAAATCAGAAATTGAATTAGAGAAAAACTTAGATGTGTTTTTCAATGATAAAAATCAGAAAATTTGTGTGATACAATTCAATACTGCAGAATGCAAAATGATTAATTATATTAAAATTTTTATTGAAAACAAAGAAAAAGAAGTAAATGAAAAATCAAAAATATTCATTTTTATTATACATATAGTGAGAATATTTAATTATGAATTAAAAGATTTACAAAATAAAAGCAAAGAAGAAAGAGAAAAAATAAATAGTAAAATATTAAAAGAAACTATTCCAATTGTATCAGATTATTCCCAAGTTTTTATAGATAATCTAAATGGAAGAGAACAATATTCTTTAAATCAGATTATATTAGATAAGAAAGATATATTTAACTTAGTCTTAGAAGATAAATTTAAACAATTGCAAAAAGTATCATATTTATCAATAGATTCTATAATAAATAACAATATTTCAAATTTAAGAAAAAATTTTGTCAAAGATTTATTTAAACTTTTAGAAGGAAATAATGATATTAAAAATTTATTAAATGAATATATTAAAAAGCAATTAAATTGCACATTCAAAGAACAATTTAGAAAACAAAAAATAATAAATGATGAAGAAATAATTGAAGAAAATGAATTTATTTCAGATTATGATATTGATATGATGAATATAATTAAAAAATTAATTTCTATTTTTTACTCAAAAAAATTGAATGAATTTCTAATAAATATTCATAATGATAGTTTGCTTTCTTATATATTATCAATAAATGAAGATAATTTCATGAAAAATTCAGATGATAAATTAACTTCAGACCAAAAAATAGATAATATTAATAAAATAAAAATCATATATATTAAAATGTTTTTAGAAAATGAAGGAAAAACAAATGAAATTGAAAAAATATCCAAATTCGTTAAAAATAATATAATTTCTAAATTTAGAAATAATGAATTTGATTTAAGAGTCAAAGGTGATCAAATTTCAGATGAAGATATAAAAAACTATTATAAAAATCTAATAGATTATTGTGATGAAACTACTTTGGAATTAATGAAAGAAAAATTTATTACTAAATTAAACGAAGATATAAAATCAAAAAATCTTTCTATTGAAATATTTGATTTATTATTGGATGAATATTATACATCATTTATTTTAAATAGCCTTAAAATATGTCATAATTGTAATGGCAAAAATGAATTAGAAGAGCAAATAAATATAAAATCAATTAAAAAAATGCTATTATTTATAATAGATTTAAATAATCGAAAGCTCGAAAAGAAAGTGAGCAACTATAAGAATAGTATAGTCGCAAATACAATGAACTGGTTAGAAAGCTATGAAAGTGAAATTTCATCCATATTAAGAATTTATTTTATACTAGAATCTAAAATGAAAATAAAGAATTTATTTGAAATTTTTGAAAAAATGTATAAAAAAAATATAATTCAATATAAAGAAAATAATTTAGAATATATAGTCAATGATGTTTTTTTTTATTCTATGGAATACTTACTTAGAATTTTAGCAACGAATTTCTGCACATTATATGATAAAGAAAATAAAAAAGAAGTAATAAATTGTTGTAATGAAATAATTCATGAATCAGCAAAAATAAATGAAAGTTTGAATCTTCATTCGAAAGCATTATTTTCTATTCATGAAATAATTGAAATTACTGATTCATTCACAGTGAATAATATTAATAATAAAGAAGAATTAAAATCTATAATTGACATAATTAATAAAGAAGAAAGTTTATTTTATAAAAGTGATAAAATAGATGATAATAAAAATGATAATATTAATGGATGTGAATGCTTAAAAGAATTATATAATTTATTGTCAAAAACTTTTGAACAAACGAATAACTTTCCTATGCTTATAAATTCAATATTTGAAAATGAGTTTAAAAAATTTTTAAATGAAAAAAAAGATGATATTAATGATTATATTTTAGAAACAATATTAACAAAAAATGAGTTTATATGCTTTAGCTCAAATTTAATAAGAATAATTTTAGATAATGTTTTATCAATTAATTTTAATAATATTGGAAGTAGTATTGATGATTTCAAAAATAATAATAATTCCACTATAGAAATTTTGAATAAATGTGATAAACCTTTTTTGGATGAAATTTTATTAAATTATTTTGAATGTAAAATCAATTTATATTTTAAAACAGATAAAAACTTACAAAAGAATTTTATTAAAAAAAATTATAATAAAAATAATGAAATTAAAGAAGGAAAAGAAAAAGGATTCAATATTATGGACTATCTTCAACCATCTTTTTTATATAATCAACCTTTTACAATATTTACAAAAACTATAAAAAATTTAAAAGAAAGTAGCCAATACAAATTGTGCCAATTATTTACTATTTCATATATTAAAATATATTTAAGGTTTTTTTATTACAATCAATTATATGATTTTCAAAATAAAATAGATGCTGATAAAGTGAATGATATTTTAGATTCATGTAATAATGAAATAGGAAAAGTTATTCGATTATATATCTTTAAATTATTATATTCAATGGCAGTTAATGATAGTTCATTATTAAATAAAATTCCTCAGATAATTACTTTTCACAATGAGTATAGAGAATATGATGAAAGAGAAGAAATGCTATTATATTATTTTCTCCCTTTAGAATCGAAAGAAAAGTATCAAAAATATTTAGAAGATTCAGAAAAAATAAAAAAACTAATAAATGACAAATTTAATAATATAAATAATATAGATAGTTCTTTTAGTGATAATATAAAACAATATGGATTAGATGTTTTTGTCTCACTAATAATAAATAAATTTATTTCAAATTTAGAATTTAAAGATAGATTTAATAATAAAGTCGAATTTTCTAATTTTTGCACGTTTATAAAAACCGTTTTCAAAAAAAGTGAATTAGAAAATAATAATTTAATGAAATTATTATTTTTATATTATGATGAACAAAATCAACAAAATAAAATAGTTCAAAAGCTTGAAGATTATCAAAATAAAGATGAATTATATATAGTTTTATTATATGGTCTTTTTTTTTGTGCTAATTCATTACAAAAAAAAAATGAATTCTTATATGCTTCATTAATTAATAATGATTGTATTTCTAAAATAAAGAATACTTATATTCTCGGAAACGATAATAAGCCAAAACAACCTCATTTAGATTCATTGAATAAAATTGAAATTCATTTTAAAAATAAGACTTCTGATGAAGGCTGCTATATATGTCCTTGTGGAAATTATTATACTATCAAGACAAAAGATTTTCCTAATGATGATGATATACTAAAATCTAAAAAATGTGAAAAATGTAACGAAATCATAGGTTTTGAGAAAAAGGGACTCAATTATTGTTTAGTTAATAGGCCAGGCCATTTTAGAATTTTCAAAGATGAAGAAGAAAGAAAATTTGAAATGAAAAAATATAAATTATATATCATGGAGCCAAATAAAACACTTGATGAATATAAAAGAGATATAATTGAGCCCATCATAAAACAAGAAAAGCCTGGATTTAAAATAATTTCTAAAGAAGAATTTACATTAAAAGATAGAAAAATAAGAAAATTAAATAAAATCAGTTATAGATTATTAAATTTCATATTTTATAGTCATTTATTCTTTGCCAATTGCTTAAAATTTATTTCAGATGATGAGCTTAAAGAATTTCTTATTGAAGGAATGACAATAAATGAAATGATTGAGGAAGTTTGGAATCAGCTAAATGAAGCCCTTAAAGAGGAATCAATTTCATCAATTGAAATTTTTATGAATTTGATTTCCCCTAAATTGGCAGAATTATTGAAAAATATAAAATCTATAGAAACTCCTGATGAAAGAAATAATTTAGAAGATAAAATTGAAGTAATGATAAAAGATAGTATAAATAATTATAATAATTATAAAATGCAATATATCAAGGAAAATTATAAACAATTAAATTTTGATAAAAATAATCCTCAAATAATAATAAAAGAATTAGTTCCTCCAGAAGAATACCCTGAAAAAGAATATCCAATGTTTAAGCATTTCATGCTAACAATATATCCAGATGAACAGAATTTTAGGAAACAAATTCAAAAAATGGAAAAATATGAGAAAAAATATCCATTAATAAATCAATTATTATTAAATAATTCTAATATAGAAAACTTGAAATATATTCCAGATATTAATAAATTTAGTAATCATATGATTGACTATTTTTCCTTTAGAATCTCCAGAGAAGAAGCTAAAACTATAAAATTAAAAGAAGAAAAAAAAGTTTATAATAAAGATAAAGATGAAGATAAAAAAGAATTTACTAATTTTTGCAAAGCTTTTAATGAATTGAAAGAAAATGCTATTTTTTATAAAAATTTGAAAAAAATGAAAATTAAAGAAAAAAAATTAACTGATGATGATACTTTAATAAATTTCTTAAATGATGAAACTGAATTAAATTATGGAATTTATATAGCAGCACTATATCAAAGTTTTATCTACTGGCAAAATGAGTTTTTATATAATATTATTAATTCAAATTTAAATGATGGAATACTTCAGTTTTATGTGAATATATTGAAAAATAAAATACCAATCCAAAATGCTGAAGAGACAAATATTTTATCATTAAAAGATATTAACCTAGAAAATATTATTATAAAAAATTCAAGAAGAAATATTTTCAAAGACCAAGAAACAATAGATTATTTAAATTATAACTCTTTCACCTATAATTTTGATTTAATTGAGAAAGAATTAGGTAGTTTAATATTATATGGTAAATGTTTATTCGATGAAAATGAATTAAAATTTGTCTCATTTTTATATGAGAATTATTCTCAAGTATTCACTACTTTTACTCATAATTATTCATCTTTAGAATTATCTGAAGGTGATAAAAAAAGTATAAAAAAATATTTTGCTGGAAAAGATGAAAAACATTATTTAAAAACTATTTTTGATTCATTATTGTCTTTGATTTTTTATTTAAATAATAATAAAAAAAATAGAGCAGAAAAAATAAATGAAATAATTGAAAAATCAGATGGACTTGAATTATCAGAACAATGTAAAAATTTGTTTATGGAGGATAGTCTAAAGGGACTTCAATTGAATCAATTAGTAAATATTTTCTTATATTTAGAAGATTTATATTTTAAACAATTAATTGAAAAACTTGATAATATATTCAAAGCAAAAATAGATAAAGAAAAAAGAGAGAAAATTGAAAAAATAATCAAAGACTTAGAAATAAAAGATAATTTATCTTTGGCGCTGAGAAGATATCAATTAAGATATTTAATAGGACATAAACATGAATATGAAATTAATCAAAATTTAATTTCAGAATTATATAAATCTGATTTATGGGAACTGAAGGATGAATTAGATTTAAATAGAATAAAAAACTGATTTAAATAAAGAGATGGAAAGGTTAATGAGAGAACCTAAAAAAAGTGAACAACCTTCCTTTGAAGAATGTAAAAATTTAAATGTAGCTCCTACTTATAAGAAGATTAGAGACTATGTTAATTATTGGTGTGGTTTAAGCTGGGCATATGATGCTGATGGAGATTCTGATCCATACTGTGAATACAAATACGGCAAACAAACCGACAAGACCAAGACTGTCAAGAACGATCGTTC
>JAJMZR010035200.1:0-14371 GCA_023807225.1 Epidinium caudatum
GAGCTAGTATTATTAATGTCTTTAAACCAAATGCCGGAATTAGTTATTGTGAAGCTTTTATCAATGCCTCGAGTTTCTTGCTTTAATGCTGTATCTATATTCCTTATCTCCTGAATTGAGTAAGCAGACATCATGTCAAAAACGGTAATATACAATAACGCTAAGATCGATACTCCCTTAAGCAAAGCTATTGTTATATCCTTTGTTGAGAAGCCTATAACTTTCATGACTATCAATTCGAATTTAGTGTGCATGGTATAGAAAAACACAATACCAGAAAGAAAGACAACAAAAGAGAAAAATGATGTCGTAGTTACGATAGTACGGCATATTATTAACTTTATTACAGCTGGAGTTGTAATATTAATAGTATTCGAAAAGTATTTTCTAAAGATCTCTGTAGATTCTAACGCTGAAACGATAATAAAGAAACAAGCGAAGACAACAAAGAAACTGTATAAAAAATTTTTTATTATATATTTTGTTAAAATACGATTCATTTTCATTGCCTTCTAAAGATAAAATAAATCAACAACAAAACCATCAAGGCTAATACTATATAATAATTGTAATATACAATAGATACGTCTTTCGTAGAAACGTTAACAAGCGTAATAAATAATATTTGGCAGATAACACCTCCAGAAAACGCTTTCAATGTTGCTTGACGAGTTCGCCCACGTCCTATTGCGCGAAGCATAAAGATCGCTATTATTAAGGAGTAAAAAATTGGCAACAGTGAAAAAATATATCTTGCATGATATTCTGAAATGAAGTTACGGGTTAATTCAACATCTGGAGAAGACTGAGCTTCAACTAATAACTCTTCTTGACTTTTATCACTTGGCCTTTTTGGCTTTTTATAAAACCTCTTAAAAAATTGAGTAACTTCATAAGAAAGTTTTTCAAATTTTAACGTTGCTACAATTCTGTTGTTTCTGTCAAATTCCTGTCTATAACCATTATTAAAGTTTATTAATATATAATTAATAAACTCAAAGTTAATATAATAATAATAATAGTCTAACAATTAATAATAAACTAATAAATTTTATCTAATAATCATCAGCAAAATCACTACAGTCTTCTCTACAAATATTATCAGAGCATAAAGAATTAGTATTTCCACAGGCAATACTGTTACTGCATCCATCGAAATCAAAGGCGCATTCATTGTTTTGACACAAGTAAGGTACTATATCTGGGCATTTTCTTAAACTATTGCAATTAATTTCATTTTTAACGCAAGTACCATCGGGACAAGCAAGATCATCTTCATAAGGGCATGTAAATGATGAAGGACATTCATAATCATAAGTAACAAGAGCTTGTCCAAGACATCTAACCTTATTATTTGGACGAAATTCTGTGACAACGCAATCATGATAAGAAGGTCTACAACTTAGATCTGCACATAAAACATTTCCAATTGGGCATACTCTTTGATTAGGACCATGAACACCTTTTGGTCTGCAAATACCATCATAGCCCATTACATAATCCTTTCCATATTTACCACATGTATTTTTACCTTTCCTGAAAGCGGGGCACATATCTGGTCTATCTTCTGGAACACAATATTTCATTATATCACATCTAATAAATCCTTCAGGACAATCACAATCAATTTGTGATTTAGTACAAATTTCTGTACCATTTACTTTGCATTTGAAAGGTGTTGCTAAGGGACAATCATTTGGAGGAACTATACATTCTTGAATATTTGAAACACATTTATTCATATTAGGACATAAAACTGAAGTTTCTCCTTTACATACTTTTCTACTAATTTCTACTTTGACTGGCTCACCATATTTTTCCTTGTCAACTACTAAGTCAAATACATAAGTACCATGCATTTCTGGGACAAATTCAACATTATAAGTACCATCATTATTATCTATTACTTCTGCTAATACAGGTGTATTATCAACAGTTTCTAATACTAATTTTGCATTAACGGTGAATTTTTCTCCTCCTTTAGTTATTTTGTTTCCATATACATCATAGCATTGGAATGAGAAGTAAGTTTTTACATTAATTTCTGCACTTTCTGTCGGAGTTAAATCGAAATGTTCATTAGTTTCAGCTCTACATGGCCCTGGTAAAATAGTAAATATTGGTAATTTTTCGCCATGATTAACAGTTAAAACTTCTTTTCCTTTATAGTATAAGTGTAATTGGTGAGGACCTACTTTACGAATACCAACATCGAAAGTTACATTACCGACTTTCTTTTCAATCTTTGAGCTTTCAAATGGAGTATATGTATCATCTTGAGTGAAGTTAATTGTCAAGTCATCATATAAAGGCTCTTCTATTTTATTTCCATATCTATCTTCTCCAGATACACTAAATTGTACATTATCTAAAATAGAAATATGATCAGGGTCAAAATCATAATATAACAAAAATTCTTCATATCCTAATGGTAAGCAGACTTGGTCATATTTTTCAATTTGAGTATCATTTCCAGTAACATTAATTAAATAGTTTCCAGCAATTGTATATTTATCTTCTTCAGTTGCAATTATTTGATATTCATTATTACATTCTTTTTCTGGATGATCTATTTTTTTGACATTATATGTCTTATGGAATAATTTAGTTGAATTTAATGGACCAGTAACTTTGATTTTGAATTGTTTGCTATAATCTTCATTGAAGCATTCTCCTTTCTTGTCGAAAGTATATAACCACATATCTAATACTTCTCCTACATGAATCAATTCTTTATTTGATGAAACTATTTGTGTTTGTAAATAGTCAATTTCAACTCTAATAGTTATATTAATATTTTCAGGGAAGCAATAAACACTATCATCTCCATCATTGTAAAGGACATTAATACTCATATTTCTTGGAGGATATTTTGGATAAGCATAAATAACATATGTTTTTTCATCAGGTAATAAAGTTAGATTGATTACTGGTAAAGGTTCTTCATTACTAATTAAACTTAAATATGGTTCATCTACACAATCATGTCTTCCTTCGAATAAGTTATCGAATTTATCAGCAAGAGTGAATCTAAATTCAAGTGGATCATCAACATTGACCTCTTCTTTTGGTTGAACTGTAATAACAGTATATCTTTTATCTGGAACTTTGCAAGGGAAAACAGTATAATAAGCAGGACCGACATTTCCTTTTTCTTCTTTGTTCTTAGCTGGATCAGCCAATAAAACATCCATGACATATTGTCCTTTTTTCTCAGAATAAATAGTGATAGTGTAAATACCATATTCTGAACCAGATTTTTCAACAGTTGATTTGAAGGATTTATCTTCTTTATTAATCTTAATATCAATGTCTTTTGAAATATCTATATCATCGTTATATAATAAGTTTTGTTTTGTTCTTAATTCAAGAGTGAATTTTTCATAATTTCCAGCAACGAAAGATGTATTTTTGGGTCTCAAAACACATTTTCCAAGATCATAAGGTCCATTTCCATGACCTTCATCATCTTTTGATATTATGATATTATATTTGAATGGTGCTTCTCCTAATGCAGTTTTAACTTTATAAGTGAAGTCATAAGTTCCACTGACCAAATGTTGATAAGTATGAACATAGGTAGCATTATCATTGAAATCTAAACCAAAGTATCCAGGATTTTTGGCTACTGAAAAGACAATTTCGTCCATATCATTTCCTGACATAACTGGTGTAAGTACATCAGCATCAGCTGGAATGTTAGCAATGTAATTATTATATTTATCATATAAAGTAATATTTAATAATAATACTTCATTAGTATCAACAGTAAAGCTATCTCCATTCTTATATTGAGTAAATACTCCTTTGTTTACTTCTCTTGATAAAATAGAATTCATTGGATCTGGATCTCCTGCGATAACAACTATTATAACTTTAGATGTATCAATTTTATCTTTTTTATCATAGACAACAGTAACTCTAACATTTCCAACAATAGTAACTGGAGTGACGGAAGTATAGAATACTTTTTGGAATATTTCATCATATTTTGGTTTTGAGGCATGTTCTTTGCTTCCTGCATCAATGAATGTTGCATTGAATTTATCTTTGTAATCATCGACATAAAGGGCATTACCATGTTTATCAAATGCTTCTATACTTACAGCGGGATATGAACCTGCTGGAATTGGTGTATCTTTTTCTTTAACAATAGTCTTTGATAAATCTATTTTACCTGGATGAATTGTGAATATTGATTCATTTGGTAAGTATAATCCTTGAGGTCCTGATTTTTCAGTATAAACAACATAAACTCCGGCTTTAGTGGCAGGAACAGTGTATTTTCTGAATCCAGTAGTTGTGTTGGTTTCTGAGGTAGTTTTATCTACTACATCTCCTCCTCTTAAGGCTACTTGAATTCCAACTACTTCTTGTTTGGTTTCAGCTAAGTTTCCATATTGATCATATGAGGCAACTTCAAATACATATGGAATATCTGCATTTCCATCTACTAAAACTGAACTATTCTTTCCATCTTTATAGTATTTTTCTAATATTTTTGTTCTTACGACTTCATCAGGATAAACTTCCATTTCAGGGTTCATGTCTTCAACTAATTCATCATTTACATATACTTTCAAAGGACATTTTATTAATTTTGGATAAGTATTTGCTTTTTCAGTGGTAACTGTAATATAGAAAACTCCTAAAGTACCAGCATTTTCTTGAGTGAAGTTGAATGTTTTATCATCTTTATCACAAGATTCAATTTTGAATTTATATCCATCCCAGAAATTCTTTCTTACATTATCTTTTGTTCTAATTTCAATTAACATATATCCATATTTTCCTGCAATATATTTCAAATTTTGATCATTAATATGAGTACGTTGGAAATCAGCTGGATCATTAGAACCACCTTTTCCATCTCCTTCAAGTGTAATATTATAAACTATTTTATCTGTTCCATCAGTGAATACTAAGTCATAAAATCCTCCGACTAAGGTTGCCCAAGTGACAGTTTCTCCAGGTACATCATTAATTACAAATTCAGCAAAAGCTTGATTCTTAAATTCTTTGTTATTCAATTTCAAATTGTAAATAACTGAGGAGTTTTGGCTCTTGAAGTATGCTTTATAAGTCTTTAATTTTTCTTCAGGAATTAAATCTATATCATTCAAATATTGATCTCTTGGATATAATCTATATACTGGTTCTTCTTTAGTATTATGTTCAACTGTACCATTTTTCAAAGTCTCGAAAGTATTCTTAACTGAGTCATATCTTAAAACACTAGTATCAGCGAAACTAATATCTTTAGCCTTTATGTTAATTCTGCATGATCTGCATTGTACTGGTTTAGTATCAATATATCCATAAACAGTAGTGATACCTTTAATGAAGAAGGCACCAGGATATGATAAAACATTAAGACCATCTTTTTCTTCAATGCTGTATTTAATAGTCATTACTTTCTTTTCAGTTTCAACTTCATTTGAATATTTGACTTGATATGGAGAAACATCTTTATATTCCATTGCATCAATGTAATTATTGTATTTATCATAAGGAGTAATATAAACGTTGACTGGCTCACCAACATATCTTTCAGTATGACTAACATCTACTATACTGTTATCAGCATCTGGCTCTCCATGAGTGAAAAGAATATTGTATTTTTCTAATGGGAAATAACGACCAGTAACAATATGTTTACCTGCATATGTTGAAGTTAATGTAATAATAATGTCTCCGTTTGCTTGTGCTGCTAAGTCAGCTGCATACTTATGGCTTTTAACTGTAGTATTAGATGGAGCCATCTTAATTTCTAAAGATGAAAGTGGGAAATCAATATTTGTGATTAAGTTGTCATATTTGTCATATAATCTATTGATCATTTGGAATTTGTCTTCAACAGAAACTGAACCCAAGTCAGGTTGTGTAATTTCTTCTCCAGTCATTCTGAATAATCTAGATTTGGCAGGGGCACCTGGGACCACTGTGAGAGTGACTTGTTGAGGTACTTCTTTGCCTTCAACGAAAACTTTTACTTTGAAAGGATCTTTTTTCTCAGTACATACGAATTTAATATTATATTGACCTGGTTTTTGATCTTGAGCTAATGAATAAGTGCATGTTTTGACATCTTCTGGGAATTTGACAGAGATATTATCTTCGGGTTTGTCAAACCAATAATTTTTACGTTTATCATCTTTGGTTCTTAATTCCAAAAAGACTGAACCTTCTTCTCCTGCTACTAAAGTAAGTTCAGTTGGATTAATATATGTTTTGTTAGCATCAACTGGTCCTGGCTCACCATCATTGAATCCTCCTACTAATTTAACTGGGAATGTTATTGTTTTATTTTTATCAGTTTGAGTAGCAACTAATTTATATTTGTCTCCATTTGGTAAATATTGCCATTTATTTTCATTTTCATCATTATTTTGTGATTTGCAAACATTGGATAATTTAGTAAGAACATTATTTGAAACACATAATTTGACATCAGTGACAATAATATCAGTAGCAACCTTTAATTCTGCAACTTCAGTTTTGTTAGTTACTGCATTCATAAATCTATCATAGAAGAAAAGTTCGAAATTAGGAAGAATAGAAACTGGTAAAACATTAAGTTCAGTTCTTGACATTTCTTTATTTTCATTTTTATTCCATACTCTAGTTTTGTAGAAATCAATTACATCTGGATGTATAGGGAATTGACAATTTTTACAATTGACATTCTTATCATCATAATCTACATTGAAATCAGCATCTCCGGCTTTGGTTATGTTAGTTTTGCAACTGAAATGATCAGTAAGTTTAGTTATATCGCATTGTTTTGAAATATCAGTCTTGTTTTCTTTGTTAATTTCATAATCTACATCGAATTTAGATAAATCATCAGCAGTTACATTGGTTACATCATTTCCATATAAATCTTTAGGATATATATTTACTGTTGTGATATCTCCAGCATGAACATTATCAGTTTTTTCTACTACAGCATATGAATGTTCTGGATCAATTGGTCCACTCCATAATTTATAAGTATAAGTGTTACCATTATATTCAGGTGTTAATTTAATTGTGGTTACTTTTTTGCATCCATATTGAACATTTAAGTATAAATTGTCAGAAACCCAATTATTTGGAGTTAAAGTATGTCCTTCAACTGAAATAGCTTTTGTTAATTCTAATAATTTTTCTTTAGGATATTTAGTTTCGTCGAATAAGTCAGTGTATAAGTTACCATATTCATCTTTTGGTGTAAATTGGACAATAGATGGATTGACAACAGTACCATCAACAGCTCCTCCTACATATTCTAATCTTAGGGAACCAGCATGAGTAATATGTAAAGTAACTTTTTGTGGGATTTCTTTGTTGGCATAGCTTAAGGTCAAAACATTATCTTTATCAGTGCTAGCTACATATTGTGTTACTAATAATTTAGCTTGTCCATTTTTCTCTCCTAATTGTTTCTTGATTACAAGTTGAGTGTCATTTAATCCATATGAGTTGGCTACTTCTAAGGCATTAAGATTAACTTCATAATTCCATCTTAAACCATCTTTTGCTCTGAATTCAATTTCAATTTCATACTCTTTTCCAGCAATACCATCTATATAAGTTGGCTTAACAAGAGTTTTGCTTAAATCATAAGATGAAGAAGGTGATACATCTTTCTCTCCTAATAAATAAACTGGATATTTAATTAATTCTCCGTCATAAGTAACGTCTAAAGAATATAAACCTAAAGGTAATTTGTTGAATATTGGGTCTCCATCTTTATATGAGAAGTGAATATAATCACCTTTATTTTTATCAACATTTAATTCCCAACTGTTGTCTCCTATTGTCATGAAGCATGTTACTTTTTTACTTTTGTCAAAGAGAACTATTTTTTCTCCATCGGCAGTATATAAATAGAATTTATAGAAAGGAGTATATCTTAAATTATCGATATTTGTTTGGACAGTGGTTAACATTAAGTTTTCTTTTCCGTCTCCGAGATCGTAATATAATTTACTAGTTTTTAAATCAACTGTTTGATATGAAACAGTAACATCTTTCTTCTCTCCGATTTGTTTTCCATCATAAGTTACAGAAACTTTGTATTTTCCTATTTCTTTATAGACATAATTATATTTCAATTTGAAATCATTAGTATTTGAATTATAAGTGTATGCAAGGTCTTTATCCTTATTTGTCACAACTTTAACTTTATCTTTTTCTTTATCTAATCTTCCTTCAACAGTACCAATGACAACTCCAAGTTTATCAACTAATGTAACTAAAACAGTAGAAGTTTCTTTTATTATATATTCAGTTTTATCAATAGTCCAATATGATTTAGAGACATCAACTGCACCTGGAACTCTGGTGTAAATGAATGAGTATTTTTTACCACTTTCTAGACAAACAATGTTCCATACATGTTTAGTTATTGGTTCATTTATAGCATCAGTGAATAAATAAGTTATTTTTTCTCCGTTCCATTGAATCTTATAATATTTATCGCTTACACTATATTTTTCTGAATCAATAGTAATTTCATTCTTTCCAATAACTGAATATTTGATATAATTTAAGTATTTATCTTTTAATTTGAAGGTGAAATTAATATCATCATCATTTGAAGGATTTACTTTCCATGTATATTTATCAGAAGCTACATTGAATTTTTCTACATCTACTACTTCGAGATAATAAGCTCTATTACTTGTAACGATTAAATCAATTTTTTGATCAACTTTTTTACCGTCGACAGTAACAGTGAAACTATTGGCATCATTAGCTTTAGTGCAAGATACTATAATAGAATATTGTCCGGGTTTTTCACCTTTTTCAACTTTATAAGTACAAGTGTCTTTGTCTTGGGCGAAATCAACTTTTATCTTTTCTGAAGGATTTGGATACCAGTAATTCTTACGAGATCCATCGGCAGTTCTTAATTCCATAGTAGTTTTTCCTTCTTCTCCAGCTTTAATTGTTATTTTTGTAGGATCAAAATGAGTCTTAGTTAAGTCAACTTCTTCTGATGAACCATCTGAAGAACCTCCTGTTATTTTCAATGGATATGTAACTTTGTTGGTGTTTACATCTTTATCTTGGACATTTAATTTGTAGTTATCACCATTTGTCACATATTGCCATTTATTCAAGTTATCATCTCCGTTTGTAGCTGGACATAAATTAGCGACTTTCTTTTCACCTGAATTACTTACACATAATTTAACATCAATTCCTCCAAATGTAGTTGAGATATTTAACTTTCCGACTATTTGTGCTCCAATTTGATTTTCATATTTATCAAAGAATGTCATTTCAAATGTAGGTTCTTTCTTGGCTTCAATTTCATTTTTTTCATCTGTTTTTAAGTATATTTCTTTATTTTTATATAAGGTTTTAATTTTTGAGAAATCTATTTCATTTGCAATGATATCAAATTCACAGCTTCTGCATTCTATTTCATCTTTATCATAATCAACATGGAATTCAATGGTTCCAGCCTTAGTAATTACAGTGGTGCATTCAATACTTTTATAGATTGATTCTGAAGTTGATTTTTTACCTGAATTTTCATCTTCTTCAACTAATTTGCATTCAGTTAATTTATTTTTACCAACATCATTAACTTCATAATATGTGAGGAATTCTTTCATATCTTTGTCACCTAAATCATCGATATCATTCAAATATTTATCTTTTGGATAAATCATAATATCAGATTCAGTACCAGGATTTACTCCTTTTTTGATCAATTCAGCATATGAAGTTTCTGGGTCAATTGGACCACTTCTAATTCTATAATCATAATGTTCATCGAAATAATTTGATGTTACTCTAACATTGGTTGATATATGTGATAAATATTGAACTTTCAAAAATTGGTCTCCTTCAAGGTAATTATGAGTAGTTAATGGAACTCCATCGAATGATTTTCCAAAAGTCAAAGAATCTAAGAATTCTTGAGGAGTTGATGAATTGAATAAATAAGTACATAAATTACCATAACTATCAACTGGTTTGAAAGTAAGAATTGGTGGATCAATGACATTTCCTTTAGATGGTCCGTCCACATATTCTAATCTAGCGAATTCTCCGCATCTTATTGTGAGAGAAACAGTTTTTGGTATTTTTTTTGAGTCATATGTTAAAGTTAAAATATTATCATCTTTTGTTGTTACGATATATTGGGTAACATAAATGACAACTTGTCCTTTTTTATATCCATTTCTAATTTATAGGTGAATTTGTCTTCTGATAATCCATATGAATTGCTAACTGAGAATTTAGATAAATCAACTTCATAATTCCATCTTAAACCATCTTTTGCTCTAAATTCAACATTAATAGTATAAGTTTTTCCTGCAATACCATCGATATGTGTTGGATTAACTTCAATTTTACTTAAATCATAATCTTTGTCATTTGAATAATCAGTATTTCCATCTCCTTTCAAATATAATTGATAATCTACTGTTTCTTTATCATCTGAAACAGCTAAAATATAATCTCCTCCTTTTAATGCTCTGAATTGTTCCATATCACTATCTTTATGGGTGAATTTTACAAAATCTTTATTAGTTTTGTCTACATTTAAGTCTAAGGTAACACCTTGTCCTTTCATTTGGCATTTAAAGTTAGTTTTTGGATCATAATTTGTCCTTAATCCATCTTTGGTGTAAAAGACTAAATTATAGAATGGACGTTGTACAGTGTTATCAATTGTATATCTTACATCAACACTCATTTCAATAATGGTATCTAATACTAATTGCATCTTACTATGTTTTAATGAATAAGCAGTATCAAGAACGACTAAGGTATCATTAGTTCCACATTTTAGTGCTGTTCCATCAGAAGTTGCAGTTACTTTATAAACACCTGGATCTTTGAAATTATATTTATATTTAATAACATGTCCAGAAGTAATTGAATCAAATTCGAAAGTAACAGATTTTCCATCAGAAGTAGTACCTTTTACAACAGTTTTGCCTTTCATTTCTTCTAATTTACCTTCTTGGATTCCTAATAATTGTCCGTTTATATCTTTATAAATGACATCAACATATCCATATTCACCATTTTTAATTTGATTTTGTAATAAATTATATAGAGAAAGATCTAATGACACTGGATTATTTCCTCTTCTCATACCATCATAAGTAATAACCATTTTTGTGTTACAAGAGAAATCTCTCAAAAACAATACCCAAGTAAATTGTTTGTCTTCGAATGGAAGGTGATCTCTGAAATAGTAATATCCATCTGTTTCATTATAGGTTATATTTAAATTCTTATAATCAGCATTACCAAATGGAATGGAATAAACATCAGCAAAGTTATCTAAATAATTTTTATTTGACACAGTATTATTATATTTATCAAGGAGTCTGAATTTGAAATAAAGATTTCCATCAAGGAAATCACCTTTATATTCATAGAAATGATTTGTATGTTGAGAATATAAATATTCAAAGTTTTCGGGCTTTTCGAATTCTAAATAACAAGCTTCAGATTGTTTTGATTTAATGGGTATCTGTTTTATTTCTTCTCCTTTTATTTTGATATGTAAAATACCGTCATAATCTGCTGTGGATTTTGCATAGACGTCATAAGTACCTTCTATTGAAAGAGGAACTACTCTAAATTCTATTGAACTAGATTTTGGCTCTAAAAGGAATTGAACATTTTCTTTTCCAATATCATAATTATATAAATAGTGGTCAGTTGTTTTCAATTCAACTTTAGCAATTTTTCTTTCATTTCCACCAGTGACGAGTTGAAGGGAAGATTCCATATCAAGATTAGTATTTGGAATAGATAAATCATGGAAACAAGTGGTATATGGAGATATATTTATAATATACTTAAGAGTTACAATTTTTTCTTCGACTCCATTAGCTTTTTTTAAAGTAAATTTAATTTGATAATCAAAAGAAGATTTTTTAATTATAGTATCTGAGTTTTTACCATCTTTAGTATATATACCAATATATTGTTTTCCATCAATATCTAAGAATTTAGGAACAATTTCTCCAAATTTATAGTTCATGTCGTGGTAACTAAATAAAACTGCAGTTAATGAATTTATATCGAAATCTTCAGGATATTTTCCATAAGAAGAAATTAAAGTTACTCCATCTTCTTCAACTAAGTCTACAGCAGTAATAAGACTTGTTTTTTCATTGGCATATGTAATTGTTGCTCCATTAATATCTAACCAATTTTTGTTATAAAGATTATAAACATTTTTTAAGCTTAAAGAAGCTCCATCTCCTTTGACTGTAAATTGATTTATTTTTGAATTAATTCTAATGTTCTCAGAATTTTCCTTTGACAATAAATAACCATTAACAACATAGGCACCAGTTTTAGTTGCAGGTACTTCGCATGAAAAGTATGTACCTTTATCATTTACTTGGTTGATGAAAGTTTCTTTTGAATTTGATGTACCTCTTTGAGTGGAACAATGGAAAATATATTTAGATTTTTGAAGGAAAATATCAGTAGGAATATCGTTTCCAATTGAATCTTTTAAATAGCAATTATAAAGAACTGTTTTACCTTTTTCTATAATTGGTGGGGAACTATATCCATCTAAAGTACAGTAAGATTGATTTGGGTCAGCTTCACCTGGAATAACTGAGAATCTAATTAATTCTTTCATATACTGTGTATTTTCTATTTGATATGTTCCAATTTTGTTGATTTCAAGGGTCATTTGGTAGTGTCTATCTATTTTTCTCATTGTATATCCTATTATATTAGAAGTAACAGCAGATGTTTCACCTGAATTACTTACTTTTTTTAAGCTGAATAATGTGTTTGGAGAATTTACTTCAACATCATTTCCATATTCATCAGTAATGGCAAAGTCTAAGATTAATTTAAGATTTTGTTTATAAATGAAATCTCCTGTAGCAGCGTCACCATAAGTTAAAATAACAGTTGATAAATTAGTTATATTAGGAACTGGTCCTATAATTTCATCATGGCCGATCAAAACTATTTTTTTCATTGGACCTGCAACGACTGTATAGTATCTTTCTGGTGCATTACCTTTTTTCTTTTCTAAAATATGAATTGGATGTCTTCCAACTGTAGTACAAGCTTTTGTGCTCAAAATAAGAGTATAATTTGTTTCTTTTGTCATAGAATAAGTTGGTTCTCCACAATCAGAGACTATTCCAAAGGTATAATTCCATATATCATATCCATATGTATGTGGAACTAATTGGTTTTTATTATTTATGAATGAGAAGAGATAATTTAGGTCTGCTCCAGCTTGATATGTCGCAGTTTCATATGTTTTTTCATTTATATAGAAGTTTCCTGGCATTAATGAAATTTCATAGTTATCTTCACACATGAATGAACCCAAAAGACTAATTTCTCTTCTATTACTGAAAGTAAATCCAGTGAAGCCAACAAAGCCAATGTTAGTTCCAAGAAGTTTCTCCAAATTAACATCAACAGAATAAATTGTTAAACTAGCACCTGATAATATAGACAATCTTTTATTGTTATAAATAAGTCTGAAATCCCAATTATTATTCATCATATAATTATATTGTTGAGCATTTAATTTCGCTTTGAAATCAGCATAATAGTCATTGGCTGAACATTTTGTATCACAATATCTTACAGAAAAGCTGCTATCTCCAGGATCATTCGTATCTTTTTGAAAGTCAAATTCAATGATTAAACTATTAACAAAGTTATTATATCCTATATCATCAAATTGTGAAATAAAAGCATTACTACGACCCACATAACCACTAATTGTGTTTTTGTACCCAGATAAAACAATTGTAAAGCCATATACTTTTTGTTCATCATTATTTTCTACAGTATCAATTTTTTCTAAAGCAGCTTTTAAATGAACTTCAAATCTAGGCTCTAATAAGACTTTCCTTTTGAAAAATAATGAACCAGGCCATTGGAAGAAGCATACAGCAGCATACCATGCTCTTGCTGAACCATATTCAACCATTGATTGATCATCGACATATGTTCTACGCATTCCTGCTGGACATGAATCATCAGCTAATATAAATGTTGATAGTATTATCAACAAAATGAATTCAACAAAAAAATAAATTTTTGTTTTCATTCTTAAATTGATTTAAATTTTTTGGATGGATTTAAATATGCTTATTAACTAAAATAATTAATATTTTTTTATTGTGTTAATTAAATTATTGAAAAATCAATTACGGATTTAATTGAATATATTTTATAATAATTTTTAATTTAATTAATTTTTATTCATTTTTTATTATTATTTTATTAATTTTTATTAATTAATTATTTATTATTTTATTTATCTCATATAAAAGATGGGGATTATAGGCTTTTGGAAAGCCACCGCTTTGCTTATTATTTACTTTTATTTCAGACATTAGTTATATTTTTA
>JAJMZR010035201.1:0-14369 GCA_023807225.1 Epidinium caudatum
ATTTTGTAAGTTAATATTTATAAAAATTTTTTTAATTAAATAATATATAATAAATTAATTGTTAATTATTAATTAAAAATATATTTTAAAATATTATATATGTAATATTCATAATTGAATAATTATTAAATAAATATAATATCTAAATATTATTTAATTAATTAAAAAATGTCTTTAAATGAAAATCCTTTATATTCAATATTTAAAGTATCAAAAGGAAAATCCACAGAAGAAATAAATTCCATGAATAAAATTGGTACATTTTTCAAATGCATATTAGATGAAAAAATTCCTTCTAAAAATCGTTGCCAAGTAATAGAAGAATTAATTAATAAGATAAAAGTAAATCAATATTTATGTGAATATTTCTCATCATTTGATAATCAATCTATATATATAATTTTAATTCAAATATATATTAATAAATCAACTAACCCTGATTTAAAAACATCAATAATAAATTTAATTAATGAACTTAAAATAAATCT
Source organism: Epidinium caudatum (assembly GCA_023807225.1). Classification (NCBI taxonomy): domain Eukaryota; phylum Ciliophora; class Litostomatea; order Entodiniomorphida; family Ophryoscolecidae; genus Epidinium; species Epidinium caudatum. The sequence goes on from JAJMZR010035201.1 coordinate 489, forward strand.
CGATATTTATAAAAATGTCTATGATTATTTATTCCAAAAACTTTCAGCAATATATCGAGAGGAAGACAAACCTTCAAATGAACTATTATATGACTACTTAACATTATTAAATACATTTTTAGGTGATACTATCAATCATCAAAAACCAAGAAACTATTTTTCTTGCTCAGGTGAAGGATGTTTTGAAGTAGATTTGAGTAATCTTAAATTAAGAATTGGATGCAGTTTTACTTTTATAATAAATTTTAAAATTGGAGTATCAACATATTCTGAACAAAATCCTGATAAGGCAAATATAACAAATTTAATTAGTATAAATTTTTCCAACGGTGAAAATGTTGATTTTGAGCTGCATCATCCTATGATGCTTATTGTAAAAAAAATACAAGATAATTTTATTAAAACTTTACCTTTTGAAGAATGGATTAATTTGATTATTAATGTTGTTTGTGATAATAAAAATAATTTAATTCTATATTTCTATTGTAATGGAGAAAATCGTTTAACTCCATTCACTATGAAAAAAACCAAATTAACAGGTAATGATACTATAAATACAATAAAACTATTTAATAACTTTTATGGCCAAGTAAGTTCAATGACATTTTTGTCTTCACAAAAGGATTTTGGTTTTCCTGGGGTAAATGCAAGTGAATTTCTTTTAGAATTCAAACAATACAAAGAAGGATTATGGAAAAAGAAAAAAATTGATAATTTTATAAAATTACTACAAGAATTTGATTCTGTGGGGACTGAAAAAGCAAAAAGTAAAACAGTATGGAAAAAACAAGTTAATATTGAAAAAAAATTTGAGAAAATTGAAAATGAAAAGAAGGCAAAATTAATAGATAATTTAATATTTATTTACACCCCACTTAATTATTATGAAGATAACAAAAATATATTAGATAATGTCGTTGGAAGTATAAATATGAGATTTACTGGGAATATTCGTCCACATAAATATCAATGTCTCCAAAAGAAAATGGGGAATATGGGTGTAATTACTAATTTATTACCAATAGCAGAAATGTTCATCATTCATCCTGAGATGTTAAACGAAATTAATTTTAGCAGGTACCTAAATATAATAAAAGATTTAATAAATAATAGAAAATATAATATGAAATCTATTAATGACTGTTCTTTTTTCCAAATATTATCTTTATTTATTGAAAAATATCCTAATAATCTTTTTACATTAAAAATTCTAGGTTCTTTCACTGATATAGGTAAATGTATGTTCGGAGATAATGTAGAGAGTCTAAGTTCAATATATTTCGAGCATATTTTATTAAATGAAAAAATTTTGTCTAAATATTCTGAAGCTTTGCAAATTAAATTTTGGGAAAATATATTATTATTTTGTCATTCTGATAGTTCTCAAATAGAAGTGTTCATGAATATGAATAGAATATGCTTAATATTAAGATTTTATGATAAAAATAAATATACTGAAATGTGCTGTGAACACCATTTATCTATGATAAAAGATGAATTCAAAGGAAGTAAAAATTTAATGAATCCGCCTATGAACACAAAATTAGCAAAAATAAAAGATATTATGAATGTTATAATAAATTCTATAGATCCTGAAAAAGCTTTTTCTCTATTTAAATTATTAACTTTAGATTTATCACCTTGTCTAACAGAATTCATTTTAAATATATTTATCAATGCTTTTCAGAAACAGACTCAAAATGATAAATGGAAGGATGATTTTATAAAAGTTTTAGTTAACAATAAATTCGAAACAATTATTGCTAATACTTTTGTAAATAGTTTGCCTGAAATAAAATTATCGTTATTAAATTTGATGTTTGAAATTAATTTTAGACTTTGGAAAACAAAAAATATTCTGAATTTTAAAGCTTTAGAAAAAACAATAAAGCAAATTTTACTACCACAAGATAATTTCTATTCACAAGGAGATAATAATAGTAATGATAATACTACTCAAAATACTTTTAAATTAAATGAAAATAATATAAATCCCCCAAAAACAGCAAATGATAATATACAAAATAAACAAAAAGAAGAAAAAGATTCATTTTTGGATAAAAATAAAATGTTGAGTGCAAGTGTAAATGTAAGTTCAAATCCTACTAAAATAGATGATAATAAAAAAGAACACAAAAATAATAATACTGGAATAAGCTCATTTGAAGATAAAAAAGATAATCAAAAATTAGAGCCTAATAAACCAATTAACGTTCGAGGAAGTAATAAAATAGCATCCATGATTTCAAAATTGCAAAATATGTCTGGGGGAAAACTCCCTGGCATGATGGGGCCTATGCAAGAAAAGAATATCCCTCATAAAACTAATGATGCAAATAGTAATTTATCAAAAAGTGTAATAGATTCTTCTCCAAAAGACTTAACTAATTCAACAAATCAAAAAAATCCAAATAATAATATGGTTATTGCTAATAACAATAATTTAATATCACAATCATCAAATAATGGCATAAGTAAATTATTAAAAAATAAAAACGGTGAAATTATTATATTTAAAGATAATATTTATTATGATTATATTGAAAAAGTTTACAAGCTATTTCTATTATGGTCTTTAAATTTACCTCCAAGTTTTGATTATAAAAAAATAAATTTTAAAACAAGCAAACTTGAAAGTACTAATGCCTTGGAATTATTGCTTACAATGGCTATAGAAATAAATGATATTGAATTTTACCTTAAATGTGTTGTAAATATAGAATCTCTATCAAGCGATCCCCAAAATGCCTATAGAATAGTAGCAAATGATAAAATAATATCATCTTTATTAGATATTGCATTTAGATATTATAGAGCAGATGATAAACTTAAAGAAAAATGTTTTAATATTATTAAATCAATTCTATTAAATTGTTATATGAATTCATTAGTTTATTTAGAAAAAACTCATGAAATATATCCCTGTGACAAAGTAGAAACTTTATTTTTATGGGGTGATAAAATTATATTTAATGAAAAAAGTTCTAGAAATAAAGATATATTTTTTGATTTTATGAGTGAATTTCTATTTGAATATTTGACAGCATTTAAAATTAGATATGAACCAAAAATGGATTTTAATATAACTAAATACAATTTTACATCAAACCCTGGTAAGAACTTTTATTTAAAAAATTATTTTATTCTCATCACTCATTTATTTAGATTTTCTTTTAATTATAAATATGACCAAATTATAAGAACAGAAGGACTAACTTTTATATCTACATCATCGAAAGTAATTGATTATTTAAATGCATATAAAACAGGGATGAAGATGGATCCAACTAAAGGACAAAAAATAGGTGAAATGTGGCTAGATTTTCCATTTTTTGATGATATTTATAGAAGATTGAGTGTTTTTTGGCTCAAAAATAAATATTTGAATATTGATAAGAAAAAATATAAAAATAAAATTACAAAATATGAAAATATTTTAAATAAGATTATTTTGGATAAAGATAATAAAAATATATTCCAAAAAGAACTAGAATTGTTATGCTATGAGGAAATATTAGTTGAAAAAGAACAAGTTATTCCTTTAATAAAAATTATTCCAATAGGCTTAATGTGTATAATTAATTCATGTGAAGTTGATTCAGAATTTTTGCATTGGTTAAAAGAATTTAAAAAATTCATAAAATTTTTAATAATAGCTTCATCTAATCTAATAAGAACAAATCAACTTGAATTATATAATCATATTCAAGAAAAATGTATAAATGTTTTAATTTCAAGTATTTGTTTTTTAAAAGATTTAAATGAAATGACAAATTTATGCAAAGCAAAAGTAGAAAAAAGTTTACAGAGTATTTTGTCATTTTGTTTTTTAATTGTAAATTATCAATATGATTATATTTTTAAACATAAAGGATTGAAATCAATAAAATTAACAGGAAAACCTTCAAGAAATGATTTAATAGAATGTGCTATATTTGTAATATTTGCTGATTTAGTTAAAGATAAAACAGGCCAACCTCTATTATCTCAAAAAAAACTGGAATCTTTAAAAGAAAGTCAATATGAAGGAGCCATAAAATTATTAGACATCCAAGAATGGATTGATGGATTTTTAGAAAATAACATTTTGAGGGAAAGATTATGTAACACCTTTTTTGCAGTTAATAATTATAAAAAGATTGTTGATACAAGACTAAAACTAATTAAAATTATATCAAATGAAAAAGATGAAAAATATAAAGATGATATTTTACAATTATTACCTTTATATGAAAAAGAATTATTAAAATATTCAAATAACTCACTCGAAAGAAATAAGAAAATTAAAAATATTTACAAGAAATATAAAAAGCAATCATTCAGCTGGTACGGATTTTGGAGCGACAGAGAACTATTTTTCCATAATTCAGATAAATTAAAACTAAAATTAATGAATCACCAAACAAAAACTCTAATGAAGCCAGTTTTAGTGCCAATATTAGATATATCATATTATCTTCCGGAATTCTCAGGATTCAATCCTTCTAATCTATTTAATCCCCAAAAAAATGATTCAACAAATAAATTTAAGTTAACAATGGATATAGATAAGATATTAAAATCAACAGAACAGAGCAATTTAAGAAAAACGCTAAGTAAACCAATAGAAAAAAAAAAAGAAAATTTCTTAAGAAATATTTACACTAAAACAAGCCCTAAATTAGCAGAAAGTTTAACAAAAATATCAGATAATTTAGATTTTGGAAAAGAAGAAGAATTTGCCATAATTAAAAAAGACAAAAACTCAAAAGAAGAAAAGAACAATTATTTTTTGAGTTGTTTAGTGAAAACTTCCCACCATATTAAAGGTGTTTGTTTTATTGATAATAAAAATTTAAATTTTAAAGTATTTCTAAATCAAAAAACTGGAAGTGCTATGTCTGGTATAGAAATAGGCTTCACAACTAATGATGAAGATTATGATCAGGAACGTCATACATGTTTTGGTTCATATTTCGTTTGCCATCCAAAAGATAATGATTTATACTCAATAAGTATTAATTATAATGATATTAAATGGATTTTTAGGAGAAGATATTATTATCAAAATTCAGGTTTAGAAATCTTTACAATAAATAATAAAACTTTTTATTTTAATTTTAAATTTGAAAATCAAAGAGAAAAAGTAATAACAGAAATATTAAATAAATTAAATGATTATTCAAAAATAATAGATGATTTGAAAGATGCAAAAGATATTTTTGATAATGTAATTGGATATGAAAATAGTCTGACAGTTGTAGATCCTAAAAAAAAGGGAACAAAAAAAATAAAAATGAGTAGAACATTAGAACTATGGAAAGAATGGAAAATAACAAACTATGAATTATTAATGTGGTTAAATATATACGGAAATAGGAGTTTTAATGATATATCTCAATATCCAGTTTTCCCTTGGATATTAAATAGTTATCAAGATCCTTTAAAAAATGATAATGTAATTGAAGAAAAATATAATTTAAGAGATATGTCACTTCCAATGGGAATGATGACATTAGATGAAAAAGGTGAACAAAGAAAAGAAGCTTTTATGATAAATTATGAAACATTAAAAGAAAGCCAAGAGGAGGGAATGAAACCATATATATTTGGCTCAAATTATTCCAATCCTATTTACGTATGCAATTATTTGATGAGATTATTCCCTTTCACTCATATTGCAATAGAACTTCAGGGTAGTAAATTTGATGATCCTAACAGACTTTTTATATCAGTGGAAAACTCTTTTTATAATTCAACAACACAAAAAACTGATGTAAGAGAATTAATTCCAGAATTTTATTATTTACCTGAAATTTTTTTGAATGTTAATGATTTGAATATGGGAAAATTAGAAAATGGACAAATCGTAAGTGATATTACAACTCCTTGTAATAATAATCCATATGAATTTGTTTTAACTATGAGAACAATATTAGAAAGTGATGAAGTCAGTAATACAATTCAGAATTGGGTGGATTTAATTTTTGGCTCTAAATCAAGGGGTAAAGAGGCAGAAAATGCAAATAATTTATTCACCGAGGCTAGTTATCAAGAAAATATAGATATTCAAAAAGTTGAAAATAAGGAAAGTTATTTGAGAATGGTAGAATTTGGACTAATTCCTACACAAATAATGAATAGAGATTGTTTAAAAAGAGAAAAAAAAGATGATTTAATTAAAGGAAAAGAAATAACTGACTCTGAAGCAGTTTTGAATATATACAATTGCAAATTAATAAAAGACCAAATTGTGAAAAAAAATGCCTCAGTTTTAATAGGAGCAGAGTTCTCCCCAGATAAAATAACTTTATTTTTTAACAATAATAGTTTAGTAGAAAGGAAAATAAACTTTTCTGTATTTGAACGTGGATTTACAGATGAGACAATTAATAGACTATCATTAATTAATAATACAAATAAAATGGAAGATTTTTATTCAAATAATTCAATGAATAATAATGTTTTCCAATTTTATAACAAAGGAAAAATATTAATAATGGGAGGATTTTATGATGGAAAAATTGTGGTTAGTTATGTTGAAGAAAAAGAAAATTGGCAGCAATTCTTACCATTCAATGATGATTTTCCTATTTTATCATTGTTCATAGATAAAGATGAAGAATATTTGTTCTTAGGTAATTCAATAGGAAATGTTGCAGTTTATAAAATTGACCAAGATTTTCAAAAATGGAAACTTATAAAACAGTTAACAGATCAAAAAAGTGCTATAAGCTATTTACATTGCAATAGCGATTTAGACTTGTGGGTTTCTACTTCTATAGATGGATATATTAATTTATATACTTTGCCATTATGTAAACAAGCTAGAACAATTAAAATTGGAAAATCATCATTGAATGGTAAGAATTGCTGCCAATTTTCTTTTTCTTCAACATAACTAACCACAATTTTTCCATCATAAAATCCTCCCATTATTAATATTTTTCCTTTGTTATAAAATTGGAAAACATTATTATTCATTGAATTATTTGAATAAAAATCTTCCATTTTATTTGTATTATTAATTAATGATAGTCTATTAATTGTCTCATCTGTAAATCCACGTTCAAATACAGAAAAGTTTATTTTCCTTTCTACTAAACTATTATTGTTAAAAAATAAAGTTATTTTATCTGGGGAGAACTCTGCTCCTATTAAAACTGAGGCATTTTTTTTCACAATTTGGTCTTTTATTAATTTGCAATTGTATATATTCAAAACTGCTTCAGAGTCAGTTATTTCTTTTCCTTTAATTAAATCATCTTTTTTTTCTCTTTTTAAACAATCTCTATTCATTATTTGTGTAGGAATTAGTCCAAATTCTACCATTCTCAAATAACTTTCCTTATTTTCAACTTTTTGAATATCTATATTTTCTTGATAACTAGCCTCGGTGAATAAATTATTTGCATTTTCTGCCTCTTTACCCCTTGATTTAGAGCCAAAAATTAAATCCACCCAATTCTGAATTGTATTACTGACTTCATCACTTTCTAATATTGTTCTCATAGTTAAAACAAATTCATATGGATTATTATTACAAGGAGTTGTAATATCACTTACGATTTGTCCATTTTCTAATTTTCCCATATTCAAATCATTAACATTCAAAAAAATTTCAGGTAAATAATAAAATTCTGGAATTAATTCTCTTACATCAGTTTTTTGTGTTGTTGAATTATAAAAAGAGTTTTCCACTGATATAAAAAGTCTGTTAGGATCATCAAATTTACTACCCTGAAGTTCTATTGCAATATGAGTGAAAGGGAATAATCTCATCAAATAATTGCATACGTAAATAGGATTGGAATAATTTGAGCCAAATATATATGGTTTCATTCCCTCCTCTTGGCTTTCTTTTAATGTTTCATAATTTATCATAAAAGCTTCTTTTCTTTGTTCACCTTTTTCATCTAATGTCATCATTCCCATTGGAAGTGACATATCTCTTAAATTATATTTTTCTTCAATTACATTATCATTTTTTAAAGGATCTTGATAACTATTTAATATCCAAGGGAAAACTGGATATTGAGATATATCATTAAAACTCCTATTTCCGTATATATTTAACCACATTAATAATTCATAGTTTGTTATTTTCCATTCTTTCCATAGTTCTAATGTTCTACTCATTTTTATTTTTTTTGTTCCCTTTTTTTTAGGATCTACAACTGTCAGACTATTTTCATATCCAATTACATTATCAAAAATATCTTTTGCATCTTTCAAATCATCTATTATTTTTGAATAATCATTTAATTTATTTAATATTTCTGTTATTACTTTTTCTCTTTGATTTTCAAATTTAAAATTAAAATAAAAAGTTTTATTATTTATTGTAAAGATTTCTAAACCTGAATTTTGATAATAATATCTTCTCCTAAAAATCCATTTAATATCATTATAATTAATACTTATTGAGTATAAATCATTATCTTTTGGATGGCAAACGAAATATGAACCAAAACATGTATGACGTTCCTGATCATAATCTTCATCATTAGTTGTGAAGCCTATTTCTATACCAGACATAGCACTTCCAGTTTTTTGATTTAGAAATACTTTAAAATTTAAATTTTTATTATCAATAAAACAAACACCTTTAATATGGTGGGAAGTTTTCACTAAACAACTCAAAAAATAATTGTTCTTTTCTTCTTTTGAGTTTTTGTCTTTTTTAATTATGGCAAATTCTTCTTCTTTTCCAAAATCTAAATTATCTGATATTTTTGTTAAACTTTCTGCTAATTTAGGGCTTGTTTTAGTGTAAATATTTCTTAAGAAATTTTCTTTTTTTTTTTCTATTGGTTTACTTAGCGTTTTTCTTAAATTGCTCTGTTCTGTTGATTTTAATATCTTATCTATATCCATTGTTAACTTAAATTTATTTGTTGAATCATTTTTTTGGGGATTAAATAGATTAGAAGGATTGAATCCTGAGAATTCCGGAAGATAATATGATATATCTAATATTGGCACTAAAACTGGCTTCATTAGAGTTTTTGTTTGGTGATTCATTAATTTTAGTTTTAATTTATCTGAATTATGGAAAAATAGTTCTCTGTCGCTCCAAAATCCGTACCAGCTGAATGATTGCTTTTTATATTTCTTGTAAATATTTTTAATTTTCTTATTTCTTTCGAGTGAGTTATTTGAATATTTTAATAATTCTTTTTCATATAAAGGTAATAATTGTAAAATATCATCTTTATATTTTTCATCTTTTTCATTTGATATAATTTTAATTAGTTTTAGTCTTGTATCAACAATCTTTTTATAATTATTAACTGCAAAAAAGGTGTTACATAATCTTTCCCTCAAAATGTTATTTTCTAAAAATCCATCAATCCATTCTTGGATGTCTAATAATTTTATGGCTCCTTCATATTGACTTTCTTTTAAAGATTCCAGTTTTTTTTGAGATAATAGAGGTTGGCCTGTTTTATCTTTAACTAAATCAGCAAATATTACAAATATAGCACATTCTATTAAATCATTTCTTGAAGGTTTTCCTGTTAATTTTATTGATTTCAATCCTTTATGTTTAAAAATATAATCATATTGATAATTTACAATTAAAAAACAAAATGACAAAATACTCTGTAAACTTTTTTCTACTTTTGCTTTGCATAAATTTGTCATTTCATTTAAATCTTTTAAAAAACAAATACTTGAAATTAAAACATTTATACATTTTTCTTGAATATGATTATATAATTCAAGTTGATTTGTTCTTATTAGATTAGATGAAGCTATTATTAAAAATTTTATGAATTTTTTAAATTCTTTTAACCAATGCAAAAATTCTGAATCAACTTCACATGAATTAATTATACACATTAAGCCTATTGGAATAATTTTTATTAAAGGAATAACTTGTTCTTTTTCAACTAATATTTCCTCATAGCATAACAATTCTAGTTCTTTTTGGAATATATTTTTATTATCTTTATCCAAAATAATCTTATTTAAAATATTTTCATATTTTGTAATTTTATTTTTATATTTTTTCTTATCAATATTCAAATATTTATTTTTGAGCCAAAAAACACTCAATCTTCTATAAATATCATCAAAAAATGGAAAATCTAGCCACATTTCACCTATTTTTTGTCCTTTAGTTGGATCCATCTTCATCCCTGTTTTATATGCATTTAAATAATCAATTACTTTCGATGATGTAGATATAAAAGTTAGTCCTTCTGTTCTTATAATTTGGTCATATTTATAATTAAAAGAAAATCTAAATAAATGAGTGATGAGAATAAAATAATTTTTTAAATAAAAGTTCTTACCAGGGTTTGATGTAAAATTGTATTTAGTTATATTAAAATCCATTTTTGGTTCATATCTAATTTTAAATGCTGTCAAATATTCAAATAGAAATTCACTCATAAAATCAAAAAATATATCTTTATTTCTAGAACTTTTTTCATTAAATATAATTTTATCACCCCATAAAAATAAAGTTTCTACTTTGTCACAGGGATATATTTCATGAGTTTTTTCTAAATAAACTAATGAATTCATATAACAATTTAATAGAATTGATTTAATAATATTAAAACATTTTTCTTTAAGTTTATCATCTGCTCTATAATATCTAAATGCAATATCTAATAAAGATGATATTATTTTATCATTTGCTACTATTCTATAGGCATTTTGGGGATCGCTTGATAGAGATTCTATATTTACAACACATTTAAGGTAAAATTCAATATCATTTATTTCTATAGCCATTGTAAGCAATAATTCCAAGGCATTAGTACTTTCAAGTTTGCTTGTTTTAAAATTTATTTTTTTATAATCAAAACTTGGAGGTAAATTTAAAGACCATAATAGAAATAGCTTGTAAACTTTTTCAATATAATCATAATAAATATTATCTTTAAATATAATAATTTCACCGTTTTTATTTTTTAATAATTTACTTATGCCATTATTTGATGATTGTGATATTAAATTATTGTTATTAGCAATAACCATATTATTATTTGGATTTTTTTGATTTGTTGAATTAGTTAAGTCTTTTGGAGAAGAATCTATTACACTTTTTGATAAATTACTATTTGCATCATTAGTTTTATGAGGGATATTCTTTTCTTGCATAGGCCCCATCATGCCAGGGAGTTTTCCCCCAGACATATTTTGCAATTTTGAAATCATGGATGCTATTTTATTACTTCCTCGAACGTTAATTGGTTTATTAGGCTCTAATTTTTGATTATCTTTTTTATCTTCAAATGAGCTTATTCCAGTATTATTATTTTTGTGTTCTTTTTTATTATCATCTATTTTAGTAGGATTTGAACTTACATTTACACTTGCACTCAACATTTTATTTTTATCCAAAAATGAATCTTTTTCTTCTTTTTGTTTATTTTGTATATTATCATTTGCTGTTTTTGGGGGATTTATATTATTTTCATTTAATTTAAAAGTATTTTGAGTAGTATTATCATTACTATTATTATCTCCTTGTGAATAGAAATTATCTTGTGGTAGTAAAATTTGCTTTATTGTTTTTTCTAAAGCTTTAAAATTCAGAATATTTTTTGTTTTCCAAAGTCTAAAATTAATTTCAAACATCAAATTTAATAACGATAATTTTATTTCAGGCAAACTATTTACAAAAGTATTAGCAATAATTGTTTCGAATTTATTGTTAACTAAAACTTTTATAAAATCATCCTTCCATTTATCATTTTGAGTCTGTTTCTGAAAAGCATTGATAAATATATTTAAAATGAATTCTGTTAGACAAGGTGATAAATCTAAAGTTAATAATTTAAATAGAGAAAAAGCTTTTTCAGGATCTATAGAATTTATTATAACATTCATAATATCTTTTATTTTTGCTAATTTTGTGTTCATAGGCGGATTCATTAAATTTTTACTTCCTTTGAATTCATCTTTTATCATAGATAAATGGTGTTCACAGCACATTTCAGTATATTTATTTTTATCATAAAATCTTAATATTAAGCATATTCTATTCATATTCATGAACACTTCTATTTGAGAACTATCAGAATGACAAAATAATAATATATTTTCCCAAAATTTAATTTGCAAAGCTTCAGAATATTTAGACAAAATTTTTTCATTTAATAAAATATGCTCGAAATATATTGAACTTAGACTCTCTACATTATCTCCGAACATACATTTACCTATATCAGTGAAAGAACCTAGAATTTTTAATGTAAAAAGATTATTAGGATATTTTTCAATAAATAAAGATAATATTTGGAAAAAAGAACAGTCATTAATAGATTTCATATTATATTTTCTATTATTTATTAAATCTTTTATTATATTTAGGTACCTGCTAAAATTAATTTCGTTTAACATCTCAGGATGAATGATGAACATTTCTGCTATTGGTAATAAATTAGTAATTACACCCATATTCCCCATTTTCTTTTGGAGACATTGATATTTATGTGGACGAATATTCCCAGTAAATCTCATATTTATACTTCCAACGACATTATCTAATATATTTTTGTTATCTTCATAATAATTAAGTGGGGTGTAAATAAATATTAAATTATCTATTAATTTTGCCTTCTTTTCATTTTCAATTTTCTCAAATTTTTTTTCAATATTAACTTGTTTTTTCCATACTGTTTTACTTTTTGCTTTTTCAGTCCCCACAGAATCAAATTCTTGTAGTAATTTTATAAAATTATCAATTTTTTTCTTTTTCCATAATCCTTCTTTGTATTGTTTGAATTCTAAAAGAAATTCACTTGCATTTACCCCAGGAAAACCAAAATCCTTTTGTGAAGACAAAAATGTCATTGAACTTACTTGGCCATAAAAGTTATTAAATAGTTTTATTGTATTTATAGTATCATTACCTGTTAATTTGGTTTTTTTCATAGTGAATGGAGTTAAACGATTTTCTCCATTACAATAGAAATATAGAATTAAATTATTTTTATTATCACAAACAACATTAATAATCAAATTAATCCATTCTTCAAAAGGTAAAGTTTTAATAAAATTATCTTGTATTTTTTTTACAATAAGCATCATAGGATGATGCAGCTCAAAATCAACATTTTCACCGTTGGAAAAATTTATACTAATTAAATTTGTTATATTTGCCTTATCAGGATTTTGTTCAGAATATGTTGATACTCCAATTTTAAAATTTATTATAAAAGTAAAACTGCATCCAATTCTTAATTTAAGATTACTCAAATCTACTTCAAAACATCCTTCACCTGAGCAAGAAAAATAGTTTCTTGGTTTTTGATGATTGATAGTATCACCTAAAAATGTATTTAATAATGTTAAGTAGTCATATAATAGTTCATTTGAAGGTTTGTCTTCCTCTCGATATATTGCTGAAAGTTTTTGGAATAAATAATCATAGACATTTTTATAAATATCGAGATTTATTTTAAGTTCATTAATTAAATTTATTATTGATGTTTTTAAATCAGGGTTAGTTGATTTATTAATATATATTTGAATTAAAATTATATATATAGATTGATTATCAAATGATGAGAAATATTCACATAAATATTGATTTACTTTTATCTTATTAATTAATTCTTCTATTACTTGGCAACGATTTTTAGAAGGAATTTTTTCATCTAATATGCATTTGAAAAATGTACCAATTTTATTCATGGAATTTATTTCTTCTGTGGATTTTCCTTTTGATACTTTAAATATTGAATATAAAGGATTTTCATTTAAAGACATTTTTTAATTAATTAAATAATATTTAGATATTATATTTATTTAATAATTATTCAATTATGAATATTACATATATAATATTTTAAAATATATTTTTAATTAATAATTAACAATTAATTTATTATATATTATTTAATTAAAAAAATTTTTATAAATATTAACTTACAAAAT
>JAJMZR010035202.1:0-14053 GCA_023807225.1 Epidinium caudatum
ATCACTTAGTTTCTTAGCAACAGCAATAGCATTGTGCATTGATTGTTTAAGAGTAATAACACCTTGAAGAGCAATACCACGTCTTTGTTCAGAATATCTTTTAATAATACTCCAAACTAAAAGGTCAGGTTGATAATCTTTTGGTAAATCAAAGTTTTCAATAGCTCGTTTAAGAGCTTCATTAGTAGAAAGACCTTCTTGATTACATGGACTTTTAGGATCAGCTAAATAATAAATAACTCCAGCTTCTTTAATATATTGTTCTTTATTAGGACTTTTATCTCTAATCCATAATGCTTGAACATCTTTATCTAAAAGTTGTCTTAGATTTGGTGCTTGTGGATAACCAGTAGCATCATAAGTAAGCATAGAATCTATTGTAAGTTCTGGTCGTCTAGCCATAAATCTTCATCTTTATTATGTTCAACAATTTTAATATTAGAGAATATAAATCTATTAAAATTTCTATAAGCAGGTGAACTTATAATTTTAGCATAACTAAGTTTTAAAGCATTCATCTTAGTTGTTCTATTAAGAATTATTTCATTCTCACGTTTAAGATGTTTTTCATAAGCAGCACCTAAAATAATTTTCTTATATTTTTCTTCCCTTTTACTTTAGTATTATTATTTTCATTTTCTTCCTCTTTATTAATTCTATTTTTATTGATTTTTCTTTCTTTATTTATTCTATTTTTATTTCTACTACTAGTATTAATTTCTTCCTCCTCTTCTTCATCTTCATCTTCATACAAATTTATTCTATTTTGGTTATTCCTTTCATTATCTTCTTCATCATCATCTTCGGAATTTATGATATTGTTATTTATTTGTATATTATTTCTTTCTTTTGAATTTAAATTCAATAATTTTGAATCGCCTCCTAATTTATCATAAAAATCTTTTGCTTCTCCTACTGTTATCTTTATTTTGGATAATTCAAAATACTCTTTTTCAAACTCAGGAGTTTCGATATTTCTTTCCCATAAATCAACTCTATTTAAATAATCAAAAAGCATTTTGTCTTCATTTATTTCTGATTGACTTCTTTTTCCAGCTAAATACCTTGAAATGAATTTTCTGACAGCGCTTGCTAATTCTATCTTTTTAATATTTTTATCATTATTGTCTTGGTAATATTTATTTATTAATTCAATTTTATCTTCATCAATATTTTTCATGAACTCTTCAAGCAAATTTTCATTAATTTGTTCCCAACATAAATGCTCAAATAATTCAAATATTCTTACCAATTTATTAATGCCAAATGTATTATTATTATTAAAAAAAGATTTCACATCTTCACTAATATTAATATGATCAGGCATATTTTGAATGACATCACCAATAAGAATATTCTGAGCTTTTCCTGCTTTTTGAATATAGTCAATTAATAATTGAAGACTGAATAAGAATGTTTTAGAGTCTTCTCCTTCATTATTTTTAATATATTTATTTAAAATTTGTTTTTCTTTGTAATCTAGTTCTTGTGGAGGATATCTTTCATTAAAATTAGTTAAAATATTCGAATTTTTACCTCTATATCCTTCAAACATATAAGTAATAAATCTTAATTCATCATCAGAAGATTTAAACTTCCTTACACCTGGCAAAATGATATTCCCTAATTCAATTTCAATTTGGTCCAATTCATACTCAAATTGATTTATATTTGAATTTATTATGGTATTAATAAAAATTAATTCATCAAGGCTTGTATATAATTTAATGTTATTATTGCTATTATCTTCAAAGTCAAATTTGATAATTTCTTTCTCAGTGGCATCTTGTATCATTATTTCACTATTTAATTGCTTAACAAAGCAATGCAATAGCCCATTTTGTGTATTGCAATTAATAATATTATCCAACAAAACATTCTGATATTCTATTAATTTTTTATATATACTTGATAAATAATATCCTGGTTCATTATCATCCAATAGAATTGCAATCAAATTAGAGTTTGATGATAATTCCATTTTTTGCAATTTGTGGCAGCCCCACTGTAAATTTATATTTTTAAATTTTTTGAATAAATTTATTATATCTTTCAAATATTCATTTACCTTTATATCTTTTTTATTACTATTTTTTAACACAAACATATTATTTTTTTTTTTATGATACTCTTCTTTTATTGTTCTTTCTGAAGCATCACTTCTACTTATTTTATAAGAATAATTTTGAATTAAATGATTCAATTTATTATTTATTTTTGGAATATATTGCAATAGCTCAATACACTTTGGACTGTCTTCTCCAATTTCCTTGTCTAATGATGTATTATATTTTAATATGCTGAATGTAAGTGGATATTTGTTTTTATAATTATCATTGGATTCTATTATTTTATAAAGACTATTAATATTAGGATAATTATAATAACTTAAATATTTGAAATATGGATAGTTTTTTTCATCAAGGTATAATTTCATGGGATATAACTCCTGAATAATAGATGAAATATTATCAGGGGATGAATTAAGTATTTGTTGATTTTGCTGCTCATATTTCTGAATTTTATCTTTTATTCCATTGTCTTCAGTGATAAATTTATTTATTTCATTTTCTATAATGTCTCTTCCTTTAATAGTATTTATATCCTTCATTTCATAATTAATAATAATATTGATTAATTCTTCATATATAACATTCATATAAATTTGGGTATTATTTATGTCTTTTTTATTCAACAAATCTCCAATCTTTTGCCAATTATCTAATATTACTCCAAAGCAAGAAGTTTCCTCAGAAAAATAATTAGAAATATCATCATCATTTAAAATATCCAAAATATTAGAAACTAATAAATTACTGCATAGAATTAGATTTAAAATTCTAAATGATAATTCATCTATATTCCTTATGTTATTACCAGTTTTATTAATAATTTCTTTTGTCATTTTTCCTATTCCTTTAATAGGAGAATTTAATAAAGGGTCAATCACTGTTTTTTTAAAATCATCTAAATATTTATATTCCATGTCTTTATCTGCATATGACTTTTTAAATTCTTCCTTTTTTGCTTTTTCATTTAAAAATATCCTATAATGTCCTACTCTTTTCACTAATTTATGCTTAATTCCTCCAATTTCTAAATGGCAGTTAACACATTTTGATATTTCAATAGGAAATCCACAAGGTGGAACATTGTAATATCTTCCACAAGAGCAAATATATATTGCATTTTTTGAAGGTTGAGTTCTAAGATGCTCTTCAATTTCATGATAAGATTCAACAAATTCATTTTTTGGAGGAAAAGCACCAATCAAAAAATTATTATTTATATAATCAATTAATTGTTTTCTATCATTTTTTTGAATATAAAATAAATTAAAAAGATTATTATTTGAATATTGAATTAAGATTACAAATTTTATACATAATAACAAAATATACATTTGTTCTGAAGTTATATTATCTTTTAATTTTAATTTGGGAAGTATTTTTGATTTGAATAAATTAACATTCAAAAAATAATTAATTATTGTTTTTGAGTTTTCATGAAGATTTATGTTCATTTCATTAAATTTATCAAAAATTTTATTTGCATTTTCACTAATTTCTTTATTATTTTTATTTCCATATATATCTAAGATATATATATTAATTAATATATTATATAATATATCAAATCCTTTAATATTATTGTTGTTAATATATTCAGCTATAAGCTCAAATTCTTTATCTTTATTAAAATCATCTTTATTTAACTCAATCATGCTAAATAATTTGCAATAATATTCAAATGTATTAATATTTATAAATGAAAAATTATAAGAATGTCTATTTTCATTTTTGGAAAATAAATCTTCAAAATCATCATGTTTTATTAATCGTTGAATTTCATTTTTAGTTTTTATTGATTCAATAAAATTCAAATAATTTTTGCTTTCTAATTTAAATAAGCATTTAAATAAGAAAACTTTAAGAGAATAAATTAATTTTTTGTTATTATTATTAGGTAATAATATATCAAATATTTCATTGAAATTTAAAATATTTTTATTTGTATTATAAATAATAAATTCAGCTAATCTTTTTAAATAGTTTTTAATATATGCAATGCAATATATTTTACCGAGTTTTTTAGTATATTTTTTAAATCTAGATTCATCTAAGTAATAATTCATCGCTTTTTCAAAGTATTTCTTTGATAAATTTAATAAAATATCACTCATATATTTTTCTGCTTTTTCTTTTTTTATTTCACTTATTTTTTTTCCATTTTCTAATTTTTTGAAATATAAATCACATTCACATTCAAAATAATATAAAATATTTAAATCTAAAGTATCATTATTTTTTTTAATTAAAATTTCAAATAATTCACTTTTATCAGTCCCAACATTAGTAAAAGTACTCATAAAATCTTGAATACATTCTTTTTCCAATAATCCATCATTTTCTTCATCTTCATTAATGGGTAAAGTTTTTGGTTCAACATTATCTATTATTCTTTTTAAAATTGGTAATATATAATTTAATTGATGGTTTGAGATATTTTCAAAAAATAGTAAAGATATTTCTTTACGATATTCTTTGTCTAACGATTTATTATATCTATAAACAAATAAATTATTTAGTAATAATGCATATTCTTTTTCATTAATTTGTCCACCAATTAATTTTTCTATTTCAATATATAACATTCCATAACTAACTTCAAGCTCTTGGTAATTTTTATTAGAAATTATTTCATTTTCATTTGCTATATTATTTATAATATTAACAAATGATTCTTGAATATCATTCATTTGGTTTTTCTTTTTGCATGAATATGAAGTAGTAAATATATTAATTAATATTTGTAATGTATATATTTCTTTGCTAGGTAAATATAGTTTATAATATATTTGATTTGCTGTCTTTGATAATTTTGTAATCGAATTTAAGTATTCATAAAAAATATCTTCAGGAATATTTTTATATTTATCTTGATAATTAAATATACATTTTATAAGAGATTCATATATAATATAAAAGCTTTCATTTACTTCCCTAGTATATTCCGGAATGTTATCATTTATTTCGTATTTTACTTCTTTTTTCGATATTATTTCTTTCCAATTATTAATAAAATTATTATCTTCATTTAAATATTTATTTAAATTATAAAATATTTCTAATAAAGAATATATTTCTTCACTATAACATATTATAAATATTAATATTTTACTTAATGTAATTTCATCATATTTTATATTCAATTCTCCAGTTTTTATACCATTTATTTTATTAGATTTAATAATATTATTCAAATCAGAAAAATTATTTTGTAGATTGATTCTCTTTTTATTATCTATGAAGGAATATTTATTGTCTTTACTTATATTCAATTTTAATTGAATTAATACATCTAAAAATTGCAATCCATCATCTATTTGGTCCTTATATTGCTTAGTTAAATAAATTGTCAAAAAATCAATATATATCATTCTCATATAATTTAAATTGTTACCTTTTATTAAGTCATTTAATCCATCAATTCTTAACAATTCTCCTTTCACATTATCTATAAAATCATTTTTAGTTTTTGAATAATTATTTAATTCATGATTAATTTGATTTTTTTCAAAAATTTGGGTTCTTAATTTTTCCTCATTATTAATATAGAGTTCCTTTATATTATTTTTAATATATACATTTATAACGTCATACCACATTTTACTTAATGGTAGTGATAAATTAAGTATTAAAGGAATTTGATTGCTTTTTATTCGTTCAACTACATTTACTAATGCAAATTCAAAATTATTTATATACTTTTCTATATAAGTCATATTTTCTTTTTCTTTTTGGATAAATTTATAATTGAATAATAGAGGGCTTAGAAAATGATCTTTTTCTGCTTTGAATATAAATTTGAATAATAAAAGCATTATTTTATCATATATAGCTTTGTATATACTATCTGTAAATTCAATATCATTTTTTTCGAAATTTCCTTTAGTAAATATAGAATTTATTGTTTCATTAATATTTCCACCAAATTCTTTCTCTATTTTGTTTATTATTAAGTTTAACACATAATCATTTTTAGATAATTCATTTATTATTGATCTAACATAGGTATTTTTATTTAAATTGTTGTTGGCTTTCTCATTCTTAAATTCATATATTAAATAACTAGATATTTGATGTAATATTTTACGAATATAATTATTTGTTTTATTAAACACTTCTTTAATGAATTCTAAGGGAGGCTTATTCATTATTTTTATTATATCTTTATCATTTTTTCCATGTAAATTATCTATAAAGAATTGTGAATATTCTTCATCTATATTTGAAATTAGATCATTTATTGTAGTTTTTTTCATTTTAATTCTTTTGTTTTTATTATCTAATTTTTTTCTTGTCAAAGAAATTAAAAATATAAAATGCTTATTTTTTTCAATTTTATCATTATTTCTTACTCTTTCATTTTCAAACTGTCTAATTTTTAAATTCATTTGATTCATTTTATTCAAGTCCTCTTCAGCAAATTTAAATACTAATATTTTTTTGTCTTTATTGTTATAATAATCCTCTAAAATGCCATCCAGATCATTTTCATTTTTTATTGAATCAATTATTTTTTCACTAATATTATTTCTATCCAAATTTTCGTAAGAATTAATTTTATTATCTCCATTAATACAAGGTTGTAATAGTTTTGAAAAAGTATATATAATTAATTTACAACTTTTGCCTTGAACAAACAAATCTTTTCTATTATTTAATAATTCTTGGAAATTGTGATAATGATTTTTTTTATAAAACTCCAAAATTTTATTAGAAATTTCTTTATCTGAATTAATGGAAACAATTGAAGCAATTATATCTTGGGAAAGCAATTTAGATAAATTTTTTAATATGTTATCATAAATAGTTTCTATCTGTTCTTTATTCATTTTATTATCTTTAAATTTATCATATTCTTTGAATACCAATCCTTTTATTTCTTCATCATTATACCATAATAATTGCTTTTTTAAATCTATTTTACAATTGTTCCTTTTATAACAAGCAACTTTATCAATATATTTTATAATTTTATTTGCTATTTCTAACTGTTTTTCATCCATTAAATATTCAAATGAAAAAGAATGTTTTTCAAACCTATTTAAAAATGGAGGATCTTCCATTTTTTCTTTTATTTGCTCTTCGTCCACTAATACAATTGCTCTAAAGTCATTATGCACTACAGAATATGATTTATAATTAGCAAAAGCAATTCTTGCAAATTTTTTTCCACCTAACATTGTAAAATTCTGATTAAATAAATTATATAATGAAGGATAAATATTTTCCATATTTTTTAAAACCAAAATATCTCCATTTTCTAAACTTAATTGAATTTTATTTAATAATTTTTCATTATATTTTTCTTTGTTTACATCATCTTTTAATTGACTTCCTGAATAAAATATGTATTTTTTTCCTAATTTTTGCATAATATATCTCAATAAGTGGAGACTCATAGATGATTCTATAATGATTAATAAATACCTACTTTCATTATCACTTATATTATCTTCTAGACAATTAAAAACATTAAAAGAATTATTAAATTTCTCAATATTTATATCTTTTTTATTTTTATAAAATTTATCAAAAATTTTTTTAATTCTATCAAATGAATCAAAAGGCCTTTTTAGCCCGTCAACATTTCTTTTTAATGATTTTATGCCAATTTCATATGATTTCTTAGTTATATTAATATTTTCAATATCATCTACATCTTTATTTTCGTCATCTTCATTTTCTTCTTCTTCTTCTTCTTCTTTTTCTTCTTCTTCTTCTTCTTCTTCTTTTTCCTTTTTTGCTCTTTTTATTTTTTTATATTTTATTGAACTGTTGTTATAGCTTATATTTTTTTTAATTATATTATTTATATTTTTTTTATAATCAGAAATTAAATAATTCATTGCATTTTTAATTAAATGATAAAAATCTCGTAAACCATGAAATTCACTTTGACTTGTGCTTTTTATATCATTTTTGTATTCACAATAAGTTTTTACTAAATTAGAAAATAATTCTGAGTATTGATTTGATATATTTTTATCTAAATTAGAGGATATTTCTTCTGCCGTTTTCTTTAATTGTGCTTCGTTCAAAACAGGAACACCTAAAAATATTGTCCTATTCATTTTTGAAGCATCTAATATCCAATTTGATATACCAATAAATCCAACTTTTTGTTCGTTGTCATCATACTCTAATTCAGAATGAATTACTTTTAATGGATTATTAGGACTTTCTTCTGCCAATCCCATTTCGTCAAAATAAACAACTGGAATTATATTATCATTAACTACTCTAATGCTACCTTTATTTGCTTTGTTTTTATTATTTTCATTAATAATATTCAAGTTTTCCATATTTTTTTTATTCCTTTCTAAATTCCTAATTAAGCAATTTCTAGCTTTTTTAAAAACATTCTTCACTCCTTCAGAAGTACTTGTTTTTGAACCTTGGTAGGAAAAAACTAATAATTCAGGATATTTTTTAAAAAATTTATTTTCAGATCTATTTCCTTTCATGCTATCATATAATAATTGGAAGGACAATGATTTACTTGTTCCTGGTTTACCACATATAATTAGTGGAATTTTATTGACAACACAAACAAATATAGAAAAAACATTTTCTAATAATGAATGATTTTTAGCAATTCCAGGCGGTATTTTTATTTGTTCTATTAAAAATTTTTGTTCATTTTCAATTATATCATCATATTCTTTATTTATATTTTTTTTAATTAAATTTCCGAGTTCATCTCTCAATTCATTATTTGATAACCTAATATGATAGCAAAAATATAGACAAAGACATAATGAAGCTATATATTTATAATTACTTTTATGAGGTTTTTCTTTTACATTTTTGTCTGGAATATAATCGACAAAAAATTTATATACGATATTAAATCTTCTTAATTCTCTTAAACTAACAGAAGATACATCATTAGATTCCCTTATATAATTATGACATAGCAAAATTCCTTTCACAATTAAATCTTCATCTTTTTGTTTAAGATAATAATTTTTCACTGTTTCTTTAACTATACTTTTAATATATTTTTTCTCATCTTCAGAAGATAAATTACCAAAATCAAAAATAGAAGTCAATAAGGAATGAGGAAGAGGATTAACTAAATATACTAATTTTTGTTTGCTATGATTATAATTCTTATCAGGACTAATTAAACAGAAATTATCTTCTTCTTTTTCTTTTGGATTTACCTTTTTTAGTCTATAAGGGTTGCATGCTGCTATAAATGTTAGTTTTTTATTTAACTGCTTACCATGATAAGTATGTTTATAAAAAATTTCGCTTAATAAGCCCATACTATTACAAGTATTTATCTCATCGAAAAATACCCATCTTTTATCTTTTATATTTTTATCATCTTTGTTTGCTTCTTCATTTACTTGCTCAATGAAGTCTATAATATCTTGATCTTTTATTCCCGCATGAATGTTTTTTATTTTTAAATTCATAATTCCATTATTTAATAATGTAGATAATATTTTTATTAAGCTTGTTTTTCCACATCCTGTTTCCCCCATTAAAATAACTGGTATTCCAGCTCTTGTTCTCAAAAGAATTAAAATCATCTTTATGAAATTGTCACTAGTAAAACAATAAGAACCTGCAATTTCCATTATTTTTTCTTTACTTAAAGTATTCAAATTTAATACATTTTTAACATGAGGTATAAATTCTTCATGTGTTAAAGCTCTGTAATCAATTAATGGCTGTTCATATTGAATTTCCAATTGAGAATTATATAATTTTAATAACTGATTGTATTCATCTTCTCCTGGCTTTGATGTGGTTATAATACTAAAAGTCTGAACATCTTCATTGAAAAACACAAGACTTGGATTAATTTTATCAAATGATATTATTTCATCTTTTTTTGATAAGGATTCAATTGCAATTTCATTAATTTTTTTTTCATCATATTCTCCAAGCAATTGTATTTTAGTTTTTTCTTGATTTAAAACTATTTTATTATAAGGGCCCTTAACAAAATACAAAGTTAATTTCACTAAATTATCTATCATTATCTTTCTTACATTAGTAATATTAGAACTATTTTTTATTTTTAAATCATTTTTATTGTCTTTGTTGTTGATTTTTTTTGGCTCATTTATTTTTCTCTCCAATATGGATTTCTTTTGTTTCCTTTCTATTTCTCTTAAAATCCTACTATACCCTTTCTTATCCTTTTCGCTTTCTATTAAAAGATCTGGCCTTAAATAAAAACTTGAGCAGAATTTTCTGAATTGATCTGCTAAAATATGAATAAAAGCAATTTTTTGATAATAATTACCCTGTTTTAGAGTAAAAGATTTGTTTATGATTTTTTGGCATATATCCATAGGAATATTTTCATAAGGTTTTTCCAAATCAAATAATTCCTCTTTAATAGAATTATCTTCTGACATCCTTAAAATATGAGCAACTAATTGTATATCAGTCAGCTTATTGTTATCTGTTATATCATCAGTTTCCATCAAATCAGGTAAATCATTCAAATTCAATTCCTTAATAGTGAAATAATTCAATAATTTAAATTTATCTTTCATATTATAAAAACCTTTTGGAATTTCAACTATAATTTTTGCTCCATAATCAAAATAAAATGTTTTATCTTCATAAGTGTAATTCCTTGTTATTAATAAGCTGAATAAAAATTCTCTTATAATAATAGATGATTCTTTGTCACTATCATATATATCTATATGTAGAAAATTATTTTCAGGGTTATTCTTGTTTATATCTAATTTACTTAATCGTTTAATGATTTCTTTTCTAGTAAATGAGCCTCCAATGGGGAAATACAAATACTTTAATTTCAACTTTTTTGCCTCAAATTTTATTTTTGTAGATTTTCCTAACCCTGTGACATCGGAAGTCCATACTTCAATGGGATTTGCTATTTCATCATTTTTAATATCTGTCATATCATTTATACCTATATCTCCTCCATCTATAAAATATTCATGACCATTCAATAATGTTAATTGCTTTCTAAGACTTGAATTTGTGTCATTGAATAAAATTAATAAGATAGAAAATAAAACATTTTTATTTTCATTATATAAAGATTCTAATAACCATAAGAAATATTGGGCTTTTGATAACTCTAAATTATCTGAATTAACAACAAGAAACAAAGCATTATGCTTGAATAATAATGCTCTATAAATAAATGAAGTTATTTCTTCTTCACTTGTTTCTTTAGTACATAATAATAAAGTTATTGATAAAGGTAAATTTCCTGTTAATTTTTTATATAAAGATATTATTTGCATTTCGGAATTTACTTCATCTATATTCCAGCTATAAAAGCCTGGTTTTATTTTTTGCTTCAAGCTTTCTTTAATTATATTTTTATTATAAAAATCTAATATTCCTATATTATTAATATTCATGCATTGAACAAGAAAATCATTTATTTTATTAATCATATTTTTAAAATCAAGCATATTTTCATTATTCAAATTATTATTGATTTCTTCTGGAATATTTGGAATTATTTTAATTTGATTATCTGATAATTTTTTTAATAATGGAATTATATCAATATTTTTATTTAATAAATGATTATAAATATCATAAAATTGTTGTCCATAAATAAGCCTAATTAATGGCTTTCTTTTATAAGATTCAATTTGTTCTCTTTCTAAGTCAGTTGCTAAATCTTTATAATAATTTATTATTGCTTTTATATCTTCATCTCCTTTGTTGCTAGTTGCCTTAGAGTTTTTTATTGATATATTTAATTTTAATGAAAATGGATAGCCTTTAATATATAAAGATGTTAAATAGCTTACCAAAGTATTTATATTTTCAACTATTTCAGCAAAAATTTTTGAATTTTTTTGTTTTTCTTCTATTTTTTCAGTAACATTACTTGCCATATTATCATATGTTTTACTAGAAAATAATAAAGCTCTATCATGCAATTCTTGTAAATCACTATTGTCTATATTTCTATTATTATTTAAAATATCAATATAAACTCCTCTTACTTTAATTAAACGGGTATTATCATCTAAATATATTTCTATATTTGAATATTTCAAAATTTGCTCAATTTTTTTTCTTGATACTTCAGGTTTGTCTAAATATTCTTCATACACATTTTTTATTTCTCTATAGTTATTCAAATAATTTCTGAAAGAATTTCCAAATGTCGGTGTGGTCATAAAAGCATTTTTAAATTCTTCAATTAATAAATTATCATCATTTACTCCAAGACTTTTAATAGCATCAAAAAAATTACAAACATTCATAAAATCTTGAATATCTCTGATTTGTATTTTTGAATTTTCAGTTTCACCGACAAATTCAGAAAGAGCACGTATTTCTTCATTAGTTTTATTAAAAGCAAATTTAATTCCTTCTTCATTGTTAAATAAAATAGTGAAAAATTCAACTAATATTGAAGCTTGATCATTTTTGGTAAAGGATGAAATATTAATTTGTAGACAATCAAATCTCCTTAATGTTTCAATGTTTTTTTGTATATCAGTTAAAGTTAATGATTT
Organism: Epidinium caudatum; assembly: GCA_023807225.1. Taxonomy (NCBI): domain Eukaryota; phylum Ciliophora; class Litostomatea; order Entodiniomorphida; family Ophryoscolecidae; genus Epidinium; species Epidinium caudatum. Next base: position 12,557 of record JAJMZR010035202.1, read on the forward strand.
TTCTTTTTTTTGAATTTGGGCCTTCATATCATTTATTTTTGTGTAAAAAAATGTTTTATTAACTTTAAATAAATCTATTAATAAAATAATTGAATTAATAATTTTTGTCAAAGAATCCAAAAATGGTAAGTAAAGCAAATTTTTTGCTATATCATACCTTTCATCATCAAGAAATTTAATATTATTATTGTTAAAATGAGTTTGATTAAAAATTTCTGGATTGAATTCATTCCCTATTATTTTTTTCCTGAATTTATTTAAATCATTTTTTTTATTTTCATTATTTTTTCTTTTTTGCTATAGTAATTTTATGATAATTTTTATTATTATCAGATATTTTACCAGAAAAATCGGCATTATCTTCATCACTTAATTTTTCAAAATTCATTTCCTCATCTTCATCTTCATCTTCATCATCTTCTTCTCCTTCCTCTTCATGACTTTTATCTTTTAGTTCTAAATTTATTTTTTCTTCTTCTTTTTCTCCAATATGTATGTTACTTTTAAAAGGCATATCAAAATTATGAAGAGTCATATTCCTTTGAAAATTAGATTTGTTATTGAGATTAATTTTACTAATTATTTTTAAAATTAGTTTGATTAAAAATTTCTGGTATGTATTCATTTCCTATTATTTTTTTCCTGAATTTATTTAAATCATTTTTTTTATTTTCATTATTTTTATTTTTTGCTATAGTAATTTTATGATAATTTGTATGACTATCAGACATTCTACCAGAAAATTCGGCATTTTCTTCATCACTAAATTGTTCAAATTTATTTTCCTCATCTTCCTCTTCCTCTTCCTCTTCTTGGCTTTCATCTTTTTGTTCTAAATTTATTTTTTCTTCTTCTTTTTCTCCAATATTTATATTATTTCTAAAAGTCATAACATTTTGAAAAGACATAGTCTTTTCAAAATTAGATTTGTTTTTGAGATTAATATTACTAATTATTTTTAATTCCCCGGCAATAAGAGTTATACATTTATTTTTATTTTCTCTACTATTATTTCCTTCTTTATTTTCATTAATTATCTTTTCTATTTCTTTTGATATAATATCACAATAAGGGATATATTTAATACTAAAATTTTCTTTCCATTCATTCAGTATTTTCAGTTCATTAAATCTTTTTAAAGCTTCCTCAAATAAAAGAACTTCATTGTCAGGATATTTATTTTTTTTATCTAAATATAATCCAATAAAAAAATTTGATTCATTTATCCGATAAAATTTTTCTACAAATTTATATTTTTCATTTTTAAAGAACTCTTCTAATTCAATTAAAGAATTATATAAATATTTTTCTTTTAATAATTTTATTTTTATTTCAATTTCGTTTCTAAAAACAATTTCTGTTTTTTCAAAATAAAATTTATAAAAATTTTTTGCTTTTAATAATTTCTTTTCATATATTTCTAATTGCTTGATATTACTTTTTAATATTTTAAATAAATATTCATAATTGTTTTGACTTATTATCCTCAATTTTTCT
>JAJMZR010035203.1:0-13128 GCA_023807225.1 Epidinium caudatum
ATGATTTTAATGTAGAAATATTAGTGAAAGCCCCTGGGAATAATACTATTCAAGTTTATAATGATGAAATGCCCATTTAATAATATTTATATTTCTTTTTGCCTTAAAATATAATTTTTAGTTTAGAAATATATAAAAAATGAATAAAATAATATAAATAAAAAGACATTTAAAAAAAAAATGAAAATCATAAAATTATTTTCCAAATTTATAAGCACTATTTTTTTACTTTTTATCTTCATATTAGTTTTTCATATACAAATTAAATGCGAAATTAAAATATTTCCAGATCACCATACTGAAGATGATCCAGTTTTTAATAAATCTCAAGTAATGGATGTAACAAATGAAAGCTTTTATTATGATTTAGGATATTTTACCCAAAAGGAAAATTACTATCGTTCTCCTAAATATGGAATAAATTATAAACCAAGAAAATGTGAATTAATAGAAAATGTAACTGGAAGTATAACTTATAATGATGATGATAGAACTAGTTTTTTTGGCAATGATAAACAAGGAATTAAAAATATTGAATCAACATTGGAATTAGGAAATAGATTTGAAGAAACAAAGTTATTTAGAAATACCATTAAAGGTTTTAATTTTAGCTGCCCTTCCCCAATAAGAGCTTTTCATCATGATGATTTTGAAATAAATATGACAATTCCAATGATATCAGCTAGTGATATGGTAGTAAATATAATTCTAATGAGCGATGATGGAGCAGTCAATAATTCAATAGGTAACATTTCATTAACAGCAAATGAATATCAAAAAGTTATTTTTTACATTTTACCCAAAGTTGAAAACAAAGATGAAGTTTCAACAGTAATGAATTTTAGGCTTACACCTAATAGAAATGATCCTGGAACAGATGTATTAATATATGGAGATCCAAAATTGTCATTACAATTCATTACTAAAACAGATGGCTTGGTTCTATCAAATTATAGGGTAACAATAGAAGATTTAAAAACTTTAGCAGGAACTGTTTTTACTTATGATATGATAAGAAGCAAAAACGGGTTATTAACAAATTGTACAGAAGATGAAGATTGTTTCATAGGTTTTATGTGCACATATTTTAATTGTACACCATGCCATCAAAGTTGTACTGAATGTTATCAAGATGATTTTAATCCAGCTGGTTTAAATTATTGTAGAAAATGTAATGTAATGAGTATTACGGAAGAGCCAAGAGATGGATATTGTAGTATAGGTTATGTTGATGTAACTAAATTTGAAGATTTTGAAGTAAAAGTTAAACCTGATGGGGAGGATTATGATGATAGACATACTTTAGGCTTTTGGATTTTTTTTGCTGATACAAATTTGAGTAGGTCAAAAGATGATGATGGCCCAGTTGATGAAGAAATAAAAAATGGTCCCAAGCCACAAAAATATGATAAATTACATCATGTAGTATTAAAAGATAGATTAGTCATAACAATTGTTCAAAGAGTGAAGAAAATCTTTGTTTATTGCCATGTTTATGAAGATCTTTTTTCAATGAATGTAACAGATAAACAAGAATTTGATCCTGAATATAAAAAAGGGAATTTTTTCCCTCATCCTCACTACTTTTTAAATTTGAGTGTACCAAGTGATGAACAGAAACCCTTTATAGTAGGTGATGATAGTTCAGTTAATAAGGATTTCCATCAAACCATAGATGGTCATTGGGCACATATATCTTGTGCAGAATCCTTCGATCATGGATTATATTATATAAAAACAGTTATTAACGGAAAAACAGAATATATTGAAGATCATCTTGAATATGCACCTTTCAGAAGGAAATTTATCCCTGAAAATTCTGCTCCTGATCCTCCTGATGATGTAATAATCGAAGTCAAAAGTGATAAATATTATAAGCATATTATATATGATGATAACACTCTATTATTACAATTTAAAAATTGGAATTTGTCAAGATCAAAAGTTTATTTCAGACATTTAACTCTTTTTAAAGAATATATACCTATAAAAATGCAATATATGTATTTTGATTATCATAATATTGGGAATTTTTATGAACTATTGTACTATTTGCCTTTCGATCAACTATATTATGGAACTGTATATAAAATAAAAGGATATTCTTATGAGTATAAGGAAGAGGAAATCCTTTTGAATTTCACAAAAAGAAATGCTAAAGATGAAAAAGATATAATCACTCCTGCCTTAAATTTTAAGCATCTTAATTTTCCTCCTGTTAACAAAAAGTATAAAGAAATCGATTTAACTCCAAATGAATATAATCCTTTATTAAAAACTGATAAACAAAAATACGTTTATGAGGATAATCAAGCAATGTGCTGTGAAAGATATTTGGATACAAATAGAAATGAATGTGATGACACCTGTATTAATTTTCATGAGGTACCATTTATAGGAGTTAATGATAAATCTGGATATTGCGATTATTCATGCCAAGAATCTATGACTTGTCTTTATGACCAACCAGTTGGAAATAATTTAGATTACAATGGTGGATTTTGTACAGAATTAAGTCAAGCATATAATTTATTTTATAGATGTGAAGATAATCAAGTTGATTATTATTTACAATATAGTGGATTTTATAGTTCAGGAAAAATGGAAAAAAAAATTAAAAAAATGTATTCTTATCTGTTAGAATTTTGGTATTATGACGATTATTTTTTAAAGCAGTTAGGCCCAAAGTTTTTTGGGGACCCCTCTCATGGAAAGCATTTTATTCTTCATACAAATGTTATTGATTTTTATTTTTTAATTACAAAAAAAGGTGAAGATATGGTTTATGAAGATAATATTTATTATAATTTTTTTGGAGCAAGCTCTGGTTCTTTTGGGTCATATAGGCATCATGAATGGAATAGAATATATATTTATTCAAGATATAATAGAACAATAGAAGAATATGATTTTACAATTGGTATAAATACAAATTCAAGAACTATATTAAAAACTCAACATTATCCATCAATAGGACCATTAGAAAATATATATTTTTGTGATAAAGTATGTAAAGATTTTGAGGATAAAGTTATTCATTGGGCTACAGGCTACTATAAAAATTTTAGAATTTGGGATGGAAATAATGCTAGCCCAAAAATATTAGCACAATATGATTCATTTTATCCAGATTTAATAAATAGGGTTTCTGCAATAAAATATTATTTCCCAATGACAAACAAGTATATTTCTAATAATAGGGTCATTGATCCAAAAAATCAAGAAGAATTTTTGATAAAGCATGGAAAATATTATTTCAGAAAATATAATTATTGCTCAACATTTGATATATTAGAAGCTCAAAAGATTTACGGAAATTGTAATTTTTTTGCCAACTTAAATATAAATGGTAAAGAAACATATATTTATAAAGAATGTCCAAATAATTTATGTGAACGTTGTTGGTGTCCAAAAAGTGAAGCAGATGATTATGATAGATGCCGTAAATGCAGAGTAGGTAGTTTTCTTAATTCAGGATATGGATGTAGTCTTATAGGGTCCTATTATTTTAAGTCCCCAAATTTATTGAATCGAAATTTAGATGCTAAGGTCCAAAAAATAACATTAATTGAAAATAAGCCGGCTGTAACTGTTACATTTTGGTGTAAAACTTTTGGTTTTGCTGGTGATGATCATATAGTAATGTTCCAAATAGGTGAAAGTTTAGAAATAGTTTTTTCTTCAAGCGATGATGATCCTGTTAGACCTTATGGATTGTCTGTTGTTATAGAAAATAGATTAATATCAAATGTTTTCGATTTTAGATATCAAATAGGAGATTGGGTTTTTTTTTCAATTGCTCATCATAAAGAAATATCTGATTTGGGAACAGTTTTTTTTCCTACTATGATGAAATTTGAATTACAATCTCAATCATATCCAGTTAATATCTCTAATGTTAATCCTATAATGAATTTAGATAGTTTTACTATTAAAAAAGATTATTTTGGTTTAGTAGCTAATGTAAAATTTTATGATAGATACATTATAGGAGCTTTAGGCTACGAACAATTTAGTCGAATGCCAGTTCAATTTTTACAAAAAACACCATTTTATGTTCCAGTTCCTGTTGCTAGCTTTTTTGTTCAAGCAGGATCTGATACAGGTTGTTTTGATACCAGCTATTTAGAGGGAGCAAATATTAATGATTTTGAATGCGTTCCTGATGAATATCCATCTTATGGTATGGATAATAATTGTAAACTTCCCAACCCTTTTAAAGGTGATAGAGATAGAAATAAAAATACTCTTCAATGCTTTAATCTATGTTATGGAAATGATGGAATAAATCAATGTAGTTGTATTAACTATAACTATAATAGTCAAATGATATTTAGAAATAATGACAAAAATGCTTGCCGATATATGGAATATATTAATTTTGCAAATTCAGATCCTATTGTAATTAATAATGTTCAAACTGCAAGAGAAACTAAAAGATATACTATGCAGTTTTGGATGTATGCCTATAATTATTTACCAGGAAGATTCGGAGGAGTTACTTTTTTCTGGGATGGACATAATAAAATAATAGTTCAAAAAGGAAGTCAATCATCAGGAAATAATAAATATGAATTCCATTGTATTCCTTATGCAGAAGGTGATACTGAAGCACCGAGAAGACTAATAAAAGTAATTGAAATTAATAAATGGAATTATTTGTCTTGTGCTGTAGATTTTGTAGAAATAAATTATTATATAAATGTAAATACTTATTATAATGAACTCGAATTAGAAAGAGCTAACTTAATAGAAACTTCACCAACAAATTTATTATTAACTCAAACAATGACTACTTTATCAATCAAAGATAATTCAAGATTTGAAGATTGGGGAGTTCTTTTTTTTAAGCATATTCGTTTGTGGAAATGGTGTTATTTTAATGCTGAATTCCTCAGTCGTTTAAAATTAAAGACTATTACTAAATTTCCATATTTATTAGAGCAATGGGAGCCTGAACATGGTATGATTAGAAATGAAGGAGATTATCAAGTTGAATATTTTGATAGTTTTATCGTTAAAGAACTTAACAATCATAATTCATTTACCGTCAATTATCATGGACATTATGGAATGAATGTAGTTGATGATTATTTTTATAATGACCCTGTCAATTGCACTGAAGATGGAGAATATTATGATGTGGCTATAGAAAAATGTCTTCAGTTCGTTGATTTATCTAAAATGAATGACTTCCAATTTAAAAATCTTCCATTCGCTTATAGTGGTAGTTATTCAATGTCTATTTGGATATTTTTAGAAGATGCAAGTGTTATAAGCCAAGGATTACATATTAATTGGTCAAAACATTTGCAAATAACTATAATAAGAACCACACGTTTAGAAGCATATTGTTTCCCTCAAGGGTATTATTCCGATAGCGTTCCTAATGATAATATTCAGTCAAAATTTAGCAATGCTTTAAATGTAGCTCAAGTTTATCTTCTTGATGAATATACATCTGAATCAGCTACTTGGATAAATGTTATTTGCTCAGTTTCTCATTATAATAGAGAATATTATGTAAATGGAATGGATGAAAAATCATTAAGTATAAAAACATTTAATAATGAATATTTATATAAAGACGTTAGTAAAACAACTCGTTCTTTTTATCCAATGAGATACTTTTTTAGTACAATGGGTATTGATGGTACTGGTGTTAATGATAAAAATTTATTGCAAACAACTTTAAGTATACAAAATATTACTAATACAAAAAGAATTTATTTCAGAGACATTACTTTATTTAGAGATTATATACCATATTGGTATAATAAAATCCTAAGAAATATGAATTTAGTGAATTTAGAAGCTTATAAAATGCCTTCAGTTTTATTTTTCGCTAATTTTGCAGAATTTGATATAAATTTTGCTACTCCGAGTTTCAAATTAACATATCGTTATCAATATAGACCATATAATTATGGAGCGGGAGATGGAATGAAAATTGTGAAAAATACTCAATCTTTATCTTTAGCCGTTAATTCAGCAACTTTTGAATTATGTGCTAATTTCAGATTTATGCCGTTATGCGAATTTTCAACAAAAACAAAAATGAAATATGACCCAAATAGAAATTATTGTGTTTTTATAGCTGATTGTGATTTAACTGAATTAAATGCTTATTATTGTATGGAAGAAAGAACTCCTATATGTTGTTTACCAAATTATTATATAACATCAGATAATTCTGGTCAAATTTATTGTAGAGGAGGTTGTATTAATGAAGATATTCGTAATCCAGGGACTCATGAAACCCAAGGAATATGCAATTCAAATTGTATAAAAGGTACAAAGCAATGCCCAGGAAGTTCTTCTGCCCATTTATCAGATTATCAATTAAATTATAAATGTGAAGATGATAGATATAGAATAGGATACCATTGTGTAGAAACAAAATATAATGAACGAAGTTCTTTATTCTTTTCAAAATGCTACAATTCCCCAAGTTTTACACAAACTATTTCTGGTGATAATCAGTATTTATTTAGAACAGGTTATTTTTTAGAATTTTGGTTTAAATTAGATCATATGTTGGATAAGTGCCAAGATTCATATCAAACTAAAAATAAAGAATATTATTTTTATTCTATCCCACATACAATATATCTTGATACACAAACAAACATATTTTATTATGAAAATACAGATAATTTAGCATTAAAAGGCCAAATAGCTGGTATAAGTGATTATGAATGGAATAAAGTTTATATAAGAACAAGAATAAATGAAAAACAAATTGATTTATTTTTAAATTTTGAAATTGCAAATCCTAAACTATCTTTTACGGATATAGAAAATACTGATCTTCAAATAAGTATGATAACTTTTTGTCCAAGAAAAAATAGTGGGAATTGTGGAGTATCTGGAGGATTAGATTGGGGATCAGCATATTATAAAAACATTAGAATATGGGATGAAAGAACATCCACAATTAGAATGGTTCAAGATTTTAATAACAAATTGTTCACAGAGTTTCCAAATAGTTTAATTGTATTTTATCCTTTAACAATTCAATATATGGATATTAATGTTATTCAAGAAATAATAACAGGTACAGATAGCTTTAAAGTTACTCATTCTTGGACTAAAAATTTTAAAAATTCAGATGAGTATATATTTTATAATTATGAAATTAACCATGACTGGGGAGAAGAAAATCCTGGATATTTTATTGCTTCTTTAGGAGAATCAGAAGAAGATAATGGAGTTGTTACTGCTACACCGTGTCATCCAGCATGTCGTAGGTGCTTTTCTGCTGTAGCTACAAATTGTTATGAATGTAATGAAGGTTATGTTCTAAATGGTATGGAGTGTATAAGAATAAATGGTTACTTTTTAAAAATACCTGCTAATACTTTAAATACAATAATTCCTTTCAAAATAGAAGTAGGTAATACAAAAGTGAAAGATTTAAAAGCATGGACTTTTTGCATCTATATGAAATTTGAAGGAATTCTAGCAGGTGGGTCATCTCAGGCAAGAATAATCATGTTTAGAGCAGACACATATATTGCATATGATGTAGAAACAACAAATTTAGTTTTCATACAAGGAAGTCAAGAAGCTTTTAGAGATGAAAATTTTCATTCATATTTTGGAACTTGGATTCCTATATGTCTAGCTAATTATGTAAGTGGAGTAGTAGAAAATGAAATATATCCAAACATGCTAACAATTAATGTTAATAAAATAGATATTCCTTTTAGTGAAGATTATGAAATTCCACCAGATGGTGTAAAAATTGATCAGCTTAGTTTACACTATGAAGTAATTGCTTTTTTTGCAGATTTTAGAATATATTCAAGATTTTTACAAGGTAATTTTGGTACTATAATTTCTTCTACAAAAGCAGCAAATTATTTATTAATATATTATTCATTATCAGGAAATAACGCATGTATACAAGCTGATTATTTAACAACAACAGATAAAATTGATGTAAATTGTGTGCCTGATTATAATATATATGTAGATTCATCAAGAAAATGTACAGATGTAACTTATTATTTTGATGTTCAATACGATTCTGAAAATATACCTTGTGCAAGTTGTGATAAAACTTGTGTAACACTTTGTTTCCAAGGAAATGACCAACAATGTACATGTGATATGTTTGATGGATTATTCTGGTTAAGAAAGCATAAAACTACTTATCAAACATATTGCGAATATTTACCTTATATTGATTTTTCAGCAATAAATGATGTAGCAATGTATGTACCTTCAAGTTCAACTTATGAATCAACAATAGAAGTATGGTTTTACGCTTATAGTTATAATTTAAAAACTTTTAATTTTAAGCAAATGACAATAGAATGGAATTTACACAACAAACTAGTAATATTTAACAAAAATAATGAATTATATGCTAAATGTTATGCCTTATGGGATGAAAGTAGAGAACTTTTCTATTCCGAATATATTGAACAAAAAATATATGGATATAAATGGACTTTATTAAGATGTGGTTCACAATTCTATCCAACAGTTCCTAAATACTTTTTAAATGATGCTGAAGAAAGTTTATTAATCGAAGAATATCCCTCAGATAGAATAGGTAAAGTAACTACATTAAAAATAAAAAATATTGAAACAAGTTATGACTCTTATGGTTTTGTTTTTCTAAGAGAATTAAAATTATGGCAACAATACAATTATGTATATATAGATACTTCTTATATTGATTTACAATCTTTCGGGGTTTATCAGAAAGAACTCAAAAAATCAGCTGGTAGATATCCAGGGTTAATTGCCTTTTATAAGAATGATTTTAAAATAGAAGATTGGCAGGCTGAATTAAATGCTCCCCATAAATATACAATAATTAATTTATTAGGAGCAGAATCAAATGTGGAAATATATTTGGTAAATAAATGGATAGTTACAAGAAGAACACATTTTATAGGATATAATATTGTAGATCCCAATCCAAAAAATACTAATTATAAAGAATTAACATTATGTGCAGAAGGAGAAGTATATAATCCCTCTTCTGATACATGCTCAAAACCTATACAAACACATTGTGAATATCCTGGAGATATGGGTGATAAATGTATATCTTGTAAAGAAGATGCAATTTATATTAATATTTTTGATGGTTCTTGTACAAATGAATGCCCTGTAAGATCTTATCCTAGAGATGATATAAATCAATGTAGACCTTGTGATCTCACTTGTTATACATGTACAGGACCTTTCTATAATAATTGTACTTCATGTGAAGGAGTACGTGCTTTAGTACCTGATTTGCATATATGTATACTAGAGTGTGAAGAATATGGATTAACTTTAGATCCAAATGACCCAAATATGTGTATACCCTTTGATGCCAAAGCAGTATTAGTTAATTATGAAGAAGATGTTCCAATTGATTTAGAAACATTTGAAAAATTAATTGCTGAAATTACTTATTGTAGTGCTATAGAATGTAAATCATTGTGGAAATTTGATCCAAATGCTACAAGATTAGTTAATAATGATTCTGAATTAGCATTTCCTCTAGATGACCCAATCATTAGTGATCCTTATAAATTGGAAATTAATATAGAGAATTCATTTTTTCTTTTAGCAAAAAAATATGTAGTTAATTTAATTGTATATTCTAAAAATATTACATTTAATGTATCTAAAACATTTCCTTTTGTATTGACAATAAATTCCAACCCAAAACATGGTAGATTAGTAATAGCTCCTGAAATAGGTTTATATAATACAACTACTTTTCTAATTATGTGTAAAAATTATGATGATGATACTACAAAAGATTTATTATATATATTTTACGCCAAAGAAAATGGAGTTTCAACAACGGAATTACTTAGAGGATGGTCTTCAGAAAATGAAATTACTAGAAATTTCACTGTAAATTATTACCAAATGCCGAGTAGTACAGTAACGATATATTGTTATATAAGGGATAATTATGGTGCTGTAACAATTGCAACCAAAGATATAAAGGTAGCTAATAACCTTAACAATGGAATATATAATTTACCTGATGCACTTACAGAATATTCATTGCCCACTATGAGAACAGACTTAATCTTTTATCATAGAAGTCAATATTTGATGAGTTTAGGGATTGATATGTATAAAGTTTTACAGCCCAATTTACATCAAACTAAATATGAACCGTCTCTGGACTCATCTATGATGACAAAAACAGACCCTAAATGCACTTTAGATTTTTGTAATAACAATGGATACTGCGATTTAATGGATGAATTTATTAATTGTCATTGTGAGACAGGATTTATTGGAAGAAATTGTCATGTGGAAAAAAATGGATATGAAACTTTAGCAGCTTATTATAATGAATTATTCGATAAAATAATAGGAGATATACAAGAAAGTATTACTTGGTATGAGTTTGAGACTTTTCATAATTTATATTTTGGGGCATGCCAATTTTTCCAAGATAGAAATTTCTTTAGCATGAATTTAGATACTTTCTTGACATTGGCTATGTCAAAATATAAAGATTCTATCCTGAATAACACTCCAGAATATTTTGATTTATTGGATTATTATTATTCATACGAATTAATGCTAATGGAACAACAAAGAGGAAAAATAAAATATTTAACAGGCTTAAAAGTAAGAAACATTACTTTAGATGAAGATTCAATGAAAGATTATAAAAAAAGTTTTAATTATATAAATGAAGAATTAATTAAATTAATGAAATATATTACTAATGAATATAAGCCTACTAGAGGCTCATTCTTCTATGAATCCAAAAACTTTTATTTGGCTTTAACACCAATTGAAAGAGGTTTTGACGAAAAAGAATTTTTTAAGCAAAGAAAAGAGAAATATAAATCTCATTTTGAATTTATGAATTGTGTCAATTATATTGAAATAGAAAGACTAAAAGACCCAGATTATTATTTATATCTGTTTTTCATTGAGTACTATTATTTCCCATATGCCTATAATAATACAATTTTGAGAAATAATACAGGACCTTTATTAGAAGTAAGACTTTTGGATACAAAAACAGGCAAATTTTTATCAATTTCAGGATGTGAAAATCATAATCTTATTAAATATAAAATACCATATTCAGGATATTATTTCTTAGAGGAGTTTAATTTGCAAAAAGCCATGTATGATCCGAATGTATACAAAGGACCAGATGACCCCATTTTTGCTGATCCTATATATATTATGGATAACGGAAATGTAACTGATAGTACAATCGAAGAAAGAATTAAATTATATAATAGAGTATATAATATTACTCCTAGATATTATGATGAAATGCTTGAAGATTTTAATGAAACTGGAGTCAGTTATCTAAACTTTACTAATGATACAAATTATATTGTTTACAGTAGTACTCATTTGACACAATTCGCTGCTTTCTTTGTCCCAAATAATGCAACATTTCATTGCAATGGAAGATTTTTCTATTTGCTGAGGCCGAGAATTTTCTTATTTTTCCCAAATTATTTAAAGTCTTTAGGAGGATTAATATTTTTGATATTATTATTATTATATTTATTATTTTTGACAATTTTAAAATTATATGATAAGAAATTCACAAATCAAGAAGCATTTTTAGAATATATAAAGGAAGAAATAGTTGACTTATTTTTACATTATAAAAAGCCAGATGATAAAATTAAAGAAAAAGAAGAAAAGAATTTAATACCAAATAGATTAAAAAAGAAATATAACCATAGGAATTTCTTTGATAATAGAGATTATGGGCCAAGTGGATTTGGAGGTACAGTTATGACCTCGGGAGAAGATTTAAAAAATCATCAAATATATGGCCAAAATACAAAAAGAAAAGGATTTAAAGGTGAAAAATTTGACAAGGACTTTTTAGACGACTTAGATCTTGATGATGAAGATGTATTTAATATGAATTTAAAAAAAGGAAAGTCAATAAATAATAACTTTTTTTATGAAGGGGATGTAAAATCAAGAAAAAAAAATGCTGAAGAAGAATTAAGAAGAAAAAAAAATTCAAATTTCTTTTATGGTAGTAGAAACGATAAAAAAGATAATATTAATAGAGGAAGATATCATCATAACGCTTTACCAGAAGAATTTGAAAATGCAGATGAAGCAAGAAGTCAAGAAATAGAACAATTTGCAGGCATTAGTCTTTCATTTTGTGAATTTTTACACCTTAATATAAAAAGCAGAAGTATTTTAATTAATACTTTTTGCCAAGTTTCAGTTTTTAATCCAAGATGGAAAAAATTATCATTATTGATGACAGAATTATGTGTTGTTTTAATTTTCGTTTCAGTTTTTTTAACTTCAGATGAAAATGCCGTTCACACTTCTCCAGTGAAAATGATAATTTATTCAATTTATTCAATGCTAACAGCAGATGGAGTAATGTATTTAATAGCAATATTTTTTAAATTCCCAAATAAGAAAGAAAGAAGATTATTTACTTTGGTAACTACAGGTGGACAACTCAGTGTCTTACGAGAATGGGAAGCAACAGAAAGAAGGCTAAAAAAGTTTGCCATAATAGGAATGTCCTTTTGTGGAATAATTTGGCTATATTCATTTTATTCAACCTTTGGATTTACTGTAGTTTGGAAATATCAAAATAAAGGCTTTGTTGAATGCTTTGCTTTTGCATTTATTTTTAATTTTATAGTTTGTGAATTTCTTATTGAATTATTTATTGCTATTTGTTATACACAAAGAAAGCATAATTGCTTTTTAAGAGGAATAGCAGAAGGATTGAATAGACTTAGGAATTTTAGATGTTTATCACCTTGATTTTATAAAAAAATAATTTCATTTGCATAATATTTTTATCATATAGTATAATTATAATTATTACTTAAAATAATATTTTTAAAAAATAATTAAATAATTAAATTTATTTACTATAAGCATTAAAATTTGAACATTTTAAATTGAATAATGTTAAGATTTAAATCTCAAAATAATTAATTTTCAATAAAAAATTATCATTAATCAATATTAATTAAAATTTCTGGTTTATTTTATGGTGATAAAAAGATTTATATTTATACAAGAAATACTTATGGTAACATGGACAGTCCCTATAATGGTTGTATCCAATAATATATTTAATCTTTAGATAAAAAAGGTATTAAATATGGTTTTTTGATTTGATTT